>BLKR01000486.1:280000-504077 GCA_011170035.1 Teleogryllus occipitalis | reverse complement strand
GAAAATCGTTTAAGTAGTTTTATTTTCGTGAAATATTAAAATTATTATATTATATTCCGAATAAAAGATTTTCGTATATAATATCAAATTGTAATATGTTAATTTTTAAGAGAATATTAACCTTCTTCTCTAATATCACTTCCGTGTCACGGTGGCTCTAATTTGAGAATAAGGTTCTGTATGTATCTGCATCATTTCCCTTCTACTTTGTAAAATGTGTTCTTTTAAGTCAACGTAATAAATAAATAGATTGGAAATATCCTTAGTAAAATAAGAGTTTTTTTATAAATATTTCAGTTAGTGACAACTGTACAAAACATGCAAAAATAAATGTTACTTTTAATGTGTCTAAGCATTGAAACAAAAATCTTGTGATTTCCAACCATCTTCATTAAATCGCATTTCTTTCGTTCATTTGTTGCCTATAACTGAACTCTTTCAAATCCCTCTTCGGATCTTGCTAGGTCATATAGAAACAACATATTTTCAATATTCTTCAATGTGAATTTTCCAATCTCCTCGGTAAAAACCATTTTCCAATACAAATGTGTCAAGATTTTTTTACTTTCGTTAAAATGTCCATGTTCCCACTTCCGTTAAAATTTGTATATTGTACATTTTTCAACTAATTTATTAGGGAGTCCACCAGAAACGAAAGTCGATTGAACTGTTTGGAAATTCGCAACCAGCGCCCAAAGCCTACCGTCAACAGCGCGAGACCTAAATTTAATGGCGTTCCCCAGGGCTGAGTGTTGGCTCCCCGCTCGAGGACCGGGTTCGGCGTCGCCAGGGGCGGCAGGGGGCGGCGGGTGACTTTTAATCAGGACGCCCGCCTCCCTGCCTGGGCTCTCGAAAGGCGCAAATCGGATTACGCGAATAAGAAACACTGCAGCTCCGCCGCCGGCCGGCCGGCCGGCCGCCTGGGAGCGGCAGCTCCGCACAACACATGCACACACGCACACGCCCCGCCTGAACGCGCGCGAGGACAGGCGGCCGTCAGCGGGATTACAGCCCCTGTTGCGCGCTGCCCGAGTCCAACGGGAGGCTATTGTCGAGGTAGTGGTATACAAAGAAGTCTGTCTAAACTCGTGTAAGTATTTTATAAACACGTATAAAGTTACTCAACCATTGCATTTTTTACGAAATGAATTCTATAATAATAATCCTTTTACAATTTTACCTAAGTAATAAAATACTTGTGTTTGAACTTCGCTCTCAGTATGACACGTCTTGTGGAGCCAGATAATATTATATGTTGATTGACATCCATAAAATATGAAAAGCGACTTTATTTTTTTCAAGAAAACCAAGCTGTCTGATAAGTGTTTTACTATATTTTCAAATGTTTTAAAACATTTATTTTTAAATAAGTTAATTCAGTGTAATAGAATTTAAAGATGATCGTATCTGAGCATTCAGAATCAGCATATGTGAAGTTATTTTCGTGAATTAAATCTTTTGAGACGAGTATGTGATAGACCGTAAATCGTAATTTAAACATAATTGTCAATGATTATTCGAAAATCATCGAAATCATTATTCAAGATCAGTCAATTTTATAATAATTCCGACTTTTTTATTTCATCAGATGAATAAACTATAAAAGAATAATTATATACTAAGTTAGAAAAATTAAAATAAAAACACAAAATAAATAATTAAAATGCATCTTCTATTATTCGAAGCGTTGCAACCATGACACTGCACCGTGAATAGTAGTGAAAAGTTTAAATACAATTTACGTTATATAGCTTACTGCAATAATGCGGCCAGTTTGCGTTACCCTCCTCTTCCGACTTAACGTCTATCATATATCACAGGCCCGAGCACGGGTTCTCGGAGCGTGCTCTTATTGGCCCGGAGAGCGTGACGTAAACTTCGTGGCGGCCCTTCTGACTCTTTAAAGCCGGCTTAGCCTCGTCTGCCAGTGTAAAATATTGGAGGCCCCGGGTAACGAATTGGTTGGGCCCGCCGTGGCGGCGATGAAGTCGTTTTCTGTGCGAGAAGATTGCCTCGTTCCGGATGATACTTGGGGAAAATCGTTGCCCTGCCTGACCAGCTTCGTCGTTTCTGTAAACGTGCGCTCATTTTTGAGAGAAATGTGCAAATGCTTTTCTTACGGAAGATTATAAGAGATATCATGTGAAATGAGTAAAATCTGTAATGGGGGCAGATTCTTTTTCGAAACGGCTAGTAAGGAAAACGTTAAATATTATATATTATATCTTCACGACCGTACTACCGGCACACGTTATTTTTGGCCGTATTTTTATTGTCTTTTGCTTATTGTTTACTTATTTTGTTCTAAATTGTGTAATGCAAAGGTCAGTGTATAAAACACTCAACATTTGCTATGATTGCATAAATCTTCCACTTTTAATCACTCTGAAAAACAGTTACTTCCTTAAAGACATATTGAGACATTAAAGACATAAAGAGATATTTATCTTACTTTCTGTGTTTCTCAAAAATAATATTTTTTCTGTATGTCGTCAGTGTCTATAACATTATTTGTATTTTTGTTAAGCTATTAAATGTCCCTTAAATGAGCAATTGGCTTGGGCACCGTTAGAACCCGCATTTCCGAGTCGGTCACCGAAATAGTAACCCTCGATGTCTGGAATCTCCTTAACCTTCATCGCTTCACGTAGTTAACGAATTCGGCTACCGACACCGGGTTTGCGGTCATTATAACCACCCCAGCATTCTCCTGGATGACCGAGGGAAACCACAAAAACCTGAGTCAGGATGGCCGGTACGGGGATTGAACCCGGGTCTCCCAAATGCGATGCCAGCGCTACGTCCTGAAACTCTTCGCTGGGTACAAAAACATTATTATTAATTAAATATTTCTGTTCGTTCAATCGGAACCCCCCCCCCCCGCAACCTTAAAAAAAACTGAAGGGGCAGTGAAATATCGTGCTAAACTGATACGACTGATTCTTTACATAAAATAATTAATTCGGTCATAGGAGTTAAGTATTTTATGTATAGTATGAAAGTGTATTATTGTACCGGAAGCGGTAGCTCAATACATCAACTGATGTCACTGCAGCGCCTCTGACCGGGAAGTCCTAGGTTTGAGTCCTGATGGCGGCAGGAATTTCGACACTAGCTTTCCAGCTAGGTCGAATTCAGTCGCTGTCTGGAGGAGAATTCTAGCGGCCGGCTGCTCTGATCGGTAGCTATCCGTGGTTTCTCCGATCAACACCAGGCGAATGCCGGAGCAGTACCCTACCTAACGGGCCACGGACCGCGCGTGATCTGTCCTTCCTCTTCCTTGTCCTATCCTCTCCCCTTACACACTCACACTAACATGCACTACACTACCACATATTCCGGGAGACCGGTCGGGAACTTAGAGCTTGTCCCGGCTGGGACGGTGCCCCGCTGGTGGGAGATTCCTGGTTAGGGAGAAATCCCACTAGCCGACGGTAGGTCGGCGCCGGATCTCGCCATCCAGCGGGGGATGATCGCCGCCATCTCCCGAGAAAGAACATGCACTACACTAACGGGACTAATGACCAAAGCAGTTGACGTGCCCGCAAACACAAAAAATCAATCAATGAACACATTTCCTCATGATCTGACCACCAAATATGAACATTCCAGTCAATCCGCCATTTCATGTTCTCTTCCTATTAGATTTCAATAAACAAAGTGCAGAGGGGTAACACATAAGTAATGCACCAGTAAGTAAGCGAGTGTGCATCCCGCAACTGCCAGACCGTTGTTCATCTCCTCCCCAGGCATTCCCCTCGCAGCAGGGCCGTAAAGCAGTGCTCCCCTCGCCCAAACAGCGGTCGCGCAGCTTTTTCTTGGGCCGTTCGCCGTAAATTCCGCGGCGCCACCCGACCGAAGCGCTACCGCGTGGCCCCTCCGGTCAACAGCTGCTCGCGATGGCCGACGCACGGGCGCGGGCTAGCTGGAGGGAGATTGCTGTTCCGCATGACACGTTTTTTTACGAGAGGTCCCTTCGGAAACAGATAGAAAGAAAGAAAAATAGAATGTGTACTGCCGTCGTTCAGCCGGTTCGCAATGGTTCGCGTGAACCGACTTTTATTGTTCACTCATTGTTAAAATTAATGTAGTTCTAAGAAGTCGTTGTTAAAATATTTGTGATAAGCAGAATCAGTTGAAAGCTTAAGAAGAGAACTGTTCCCCCAAGGAACACTTTTTTCTTTTCTTTTCTTTTTCAGGTATACGGAAAACGCATTCGTGATCAATACTTCAATATTGCGTTGTAAAACAATTCATCTAACTATCTCTCCGCCATTCATGTACAACGTTATACAGTGATAGTTTCTAAGTATTATATTATTCCATGTCAGCAGCTACCATTAGCTCATCCAATAGATTTTTGACTTTGTGCTACGCTGGTCCCATGAACAGTTGCCTTCTCCCGTCTGCAAGAAATGGTATTGCTCAAAAAGAGCTAATAAAAATGTTGAAGGCGACGTTCTACCTTCCTCTCCGTCATTCATGTACTACAATATATATTTTTCTCTCAATCTCTCTCTCTCTCTCTCTCTTTCTCTCTCTCTCTTTCTCTCTCTCTCTCTTTCTCTCTCTCTCTCTCTCTTTCTCTCTTTCTCTCTTTCTCTCTTTCTCTCTTTCTCTCTCTTTCTCTGTCTCTCTTTCTCTGTCTCTCTTTCTCTCTCTCTCTTTCTCTCTCTCTCTCTCTCTCTCTCTCTCTTTCTCTCTCTCTGTCTGTCTCTCTGTCTGTCTCTCTGTCTGTCTCTCTGTCTGTCTCTCTGTCTGTCTCTCTGTCTGTCTCTCTGTCTGTCTCTCTGTCTGTCTCTCTGTCTGTCTCTCTGTCTGTCTCTCTGTCTGTCTCTCTGTCTGTCTCTCTGTCTGTCTCTCTGTCTGTCTCTCTGTCTGTCTCTCTGTTTCTCTCTTTTTTTAACTACGTCTTTCTCTCATGACACAAACTCTTAGTATTCAAGTGTGCACAGGACAGAAACGCGCCTAACCTTGCTTTCCGATAGCCACCGGATTCAAACTTAAGCCCGAAACAGATACCCTTGCCCCAGAGAGATCAAAAAGACACGCCATGAATTTTTCATTGGCAAAATTCTTTAACTCGCCTGTTGGAAAGTGTTCAGGTGAGGTTTTGTCACTCTTCGAGACCTAATTTACGTCTTCTCTTTCAGGAACGATTGGGAGTTCAAGCGAACGCAAACATGCGCAGTGTTGCTTTTGTAGTTACAAATTTGCTTCCATTTTTCAAAAAAAGTTCCATTTCTGGAACCTTTGCACTTATAGTTAGGAATATTTTGTCCATTTTTGACGTACTGCATTATAAAAAGTCACAATTTATATTTTCATCCAGTCTGAGAGCATCGTTTATTTTTTAGGATATACAGTAGAAATCTCATCAAACTGGCACTTCAATTAAGCGGTCACCCAAACAAACCACCGTTTTTTTGTAGATCCGATTGATTTTTCTATAAACAAGTGTAAATATCCCTCCTTTCAGCGGCTATGTGGATAAGCGGCGAGCTGCCGGGCAGATTTCGTAGATTAACCTTGATTCAGCGTAATGCATTTTCAAGTTTTAAATAAATTGAAGTTTCTGTTTTATTGTAATTAAAAATTTTAAAGTGAAAGTAGTCCATTTCATAGCATTTAGCCTAATTACATTTGATTTTCGCTTTCAATGATCTCAAAAATTTCAATTCGCGATCACCTCGATTAACGGCCATTTCGTGTCGAAACCTTCGATGTCCGCGGAAGTCATGTTTCGCTGCACGTCCAAATCCAAACTTGGCGAGAGCAGCGCGGCCCGGCCCGGGCAATGGCGGCCGCCCCGCGTCTGCGAGCAGGCGAGCGCCTGGGGCACGTGCCCGCCCGCTCTGACCCGGCCGCCGCCGCCGCGGAGCACCAGCCAGCGAGGCGCGGACCGGTCGCGAAAGGTCAAAGTTGACCCCGCGTCTTGTTTCCTAGCAACGGAGCCGCGGCGGCGGAGGCGGCGGCCGCTGCCGAACTCGGGGCCCCGCCCGCGCGCTCTCAGCTTATTATAAACATGCATAATACATTCGGGCGCACGGCCGCGGCGCCGGCGACGCCCGCGGCTACTCCGCAGCCGAGACGACACTGCGCGAGGGGCGGGGGCGGGGAGGGGGCGCGCTCGGCGCTGGGAGGGGGCGGGACGAGGGGTGTGGGGTGGGGAAGACAGCGCGCTTGGCGCTGCGAGTGGGCGGGGCGAGGGGGTGCGGGGTGGGGGGGGGTGACGGGGCGAACGGCGCGTTCGGCGCTGCGAGTGGGCTGGGTTCGCGGATGTGAGGCAGGAAGGAGAGCGCGCTTGGGGCTGAGGGTGTGAGGTACTTGGGCGGGGCTGAGAGGCGGGTGGGAGGTCGCGCACGGCACTAGGAGTGAGCGGGGCGAGTAGGTGCGAGATGGGGGTGTGGGATGGGGAGGAGGGCACCCTCGGTACTGCGCGTGAGCGGGGTGAGGGGGTGAGAGGGTGAGGGGCGAGAAGGACGGCGCGTTCAGCGCTGCAAGTGGGTGAGGTGCGGGGGTATGGGTCGGGAAGGAGGGCCCACTCGGTATTGTGGATGGGCGGAGCGAGGGGTATGGAGCGGGGAATGCTGGCGGGGAGGAAGCCGCGCTCGGCGCTGCGAGTGGGTGGGGCGACGGGGTGTGGGGCGGGAGGAGTGGCGATTGCTACAACAAATGGGCGTGGCGAGGGGTGTGGGGCGGGGAGAACGGCGCGTTCGGTGTGAGTGAACGGCGCTGTGAATGGGCGGGGTGCGAGTGTGTGGGGCAGGGAATAGGGCGCGATTGGTGCCCGGGTGTGCAGGGCTAAGTGTTGTGGGGCGGGGTGGACGGTGCGCTCGGTGCTGTGAGTGGGCGGGCCAGGGGGGTTGGGACGGGGATATGGGGTGGGGGGAGGTCGCGCTCGGCGCTGCGAGTGGGCGGAGCGAGAAGGTGTGAGGTGGAGGTGTGGGGCAGGGAGGAGGGCGCGCACGGTACTGAGGGTGGACGGGGTGAGGGGGTGAGGGGTGTGGAGGGCGGCGCGCTAGGCGCTGCGAATGGGCGGGATGCGGGGATGTGGGGCGGGGTGGAGCGCGTGCTCGTAACTGCGGGTGGCCGTGGTGAGGGGTGTGAGGCGTGGAGGACGGCGCGCTCGGCGCTGTGAGTGGGTGAGGTGCGGGCAGCGCCGGGGAAGGTTCCAGGTGGATGTGTGTTCGGGCAGGCGGTTGATCGGGCCGCCCATGAACAGGAGGGAGGACGAGGGCATGCGTACTTGCGAGCGGGTTGGCAGATGGGAGAGCGTACGGATGGATGTCCGCGCAGCGGGGCAACGGGCATACCCGTGGCCACTCGGAGGCGGCTGACGAGGGCGTGCGTACGTGCGAGCGTGTGGGGGGATGGAACGGGTGAGCGGGAGGGCGAATTGGCTGGCGTGTGGTGAAGGGGGTGCGGATGTCGTGTGGTGGAACAGGTGGCGTGGAGTGCGGGCGGGCAGGCGTGTGAGTGGGTGAACGGGCGGGTGCGCGGGCGATCTGGTGAACGGGTCATTCAGGTGAGCAGCTGTGTGGGTGAGTGGATGAGAGAGCAAGGGCACGTGAAAGAGGGTGAGGGCGAGAGATTCTGAGAAGTCAAGAGAAGGGAGCGAGAGCGCGACTCAGGAAGGACGAAGACGAGTGAAGTTAACTGAGGATAGATGACGGCGTAACCAGAGGATGAGAGCGGGTGAGAGCGTACACAGCGGGTGAGAACTAGCAAGAGAGGGCGAGCGGGAAGACAGGCAGGAGTGAGCCAAAATTACTGGCAGGGAAGAAAACCGAGGAGTGCGCCAAAGGAAAGCGGGCGGCACCCCTGCCGTATCATGCAGATGGGTAGCAGGGGGGTTAGTTATTAGTGATTCCCGTCGCGTCAACTACTGAGGTCACATGCCTCGGAAGAGAAGGGCATGTTTTTCCTCGGAAGGTGGCTGTAATCTTCCCGCGCTGGATGACGAGATCTGGCACTGACCTTGCCATTGGTTAACGGGAGTTCCCCCAACCTGGTATTTCCCACCAACGGGGCTCCTCCCTAGCTGGGACAAGCACTAAGCTCCCGACCGGTCTCCCAGCAATTGTGGTAGTGTAGTGCTTGTTAGTGTTAGCCTGTGAGGATAGGACAAGGTAGGGGAAGGAAAGATCGTGCGCGGTCCGTGGCTTCTTTTTTAGGGTACTGCTCCGGCATTCGCCTGGTGTTGATCGGAGAAACAACGGAAAGTTACCGATCAGAATAGCCGACCGCTAGAATTCTCCTTCAAACAGGGGCTGAGTTCGACCTAGCTATCTAGTTAGTGTCAAAAATTAGGGGCGGCGGGGCGGCGGGGCGGCGGGGCGGCGGCGGGGGGCGGGGCGCGGGGCGGCGGGGCGGCGGCGGCGGGGCAGCGGGGCGGCGGGGCGGCGGGGCGGCGGGGCGGCGGGGCAGGGCGGCGGGGGCGGCGGGGCGGCGGGGCGGCGGGGCGGCGGGGCGGCGGGGCGGCGGGGCGGCGGGGCGGCGGGGCGGCGGGGCGGCGGGGCGGCGGGGCGGCGGGGCGGCGGGGCGGCGGGCGGCGGGGCGGCGGGGCGGCGGGGCGGCGGGGCGGCGGGGCGGGGGCGCCGGGCGGCGGGGCGGCGGGGGCGGCGCGGGCGGCGTTGTGGAGGGCGCTTCAGAGCTCGCTGCGCAAGTGGCAGCGCCCAGACAGAAGAGCAACGAGCGAAGGAGGCGCCACGAGATACAGAGCGAACGACATGGCTCAGGAAAGACATCTTCCACCGCTGCCACATTCTGGAGAGACATTCTTGCGTCCGGCTGCTCCGATCGGTAGTTTTCCTTGGTTTCCACGATAAATACTAGGTGAAAAATATCCTAATAAACAATATCGAACTGCACGCAATGTATCATTCCTCATCCTTGCTCTCTGCTCTCCCTTACACGCACGCATTTAAACTTACATCCACTACACAAGCATGTCGGGTCCCCAGTTGGGAGATAAGGTGGTCTCGGAAGGGTCGGCGCTCCCCTGGCAGAGATACCTGGAGGGGCGAATCGCGCAACCCGACTTGCAGGTCGACGCGGAATCTCTCTGTGCACGGAGGGGAGGAACACTGCCACCTCCACGTGATTGTAACTTGCACTACACTCACAGGACTAGTTATCATAACAGTTGGCATGGTCAGGAACGCTAAATATACACTCACTCACGAGATTGAGCGGCACACTGCTACCGGGATTCAATTGTAGATCGACGAGCAAGGCGAGTTCACAACAAAGTAGCTTTTCTCGGTATTCCTTCCGTTTCCTGTGCCTCAAATTCCACAGTTTCCTCCATCTTTCATATCATATCTTTACAACCATGATCCATGATATCATAATACATTCCAGGAATGGTCTTTCAGCTTGGGCACTTCATCATAAGGAATACAGATATAAAACAGTAAAAGAGGAAGAAGACAGAGTTGAGGAAGGAACGGCTGTGAACGGCACTGCATGAAGCGAAAAGGAAAGAAATAATAGCCTAAAATAGAGTAGCTAAGGGTTCTCTTTAGCTTAACTGATAAGGGAGCTTCTTCTTCCCCCTTGTTACTTCCCCGAATCACATATTGTTAGTAGAATACCCTCGTTCACCCCGTTTATATGATAGTCAGGCAATTTGCTGGGTGAGTGTCTATCAGCGTTCAAAACTGATTTATGAACATAAAGAAGTTTTATTTCATCGCGTGACCACTCGTAACTTCATACTAACTTTTTTATCTTACGTTCTGAGAATGTTGGAAAGGAATACCAGGGAATATGAAGTCTCGTGCATTTTCTTAGATGCATTGTTTTGAATTATATTTCTCATTCACATTTAATGTAGCCTAATTGTACAAAAATTACATGATTTGCAAATATGAGAGATATTGTGGCCAAATATGGAGAAAACATTAATTCTTCAACACTAACAATAAGTCAAGAAAGGATTTGAAGAGGAAGAATAAATCTGGAGGAAATCTGATATTGCTAGTGATATAAAATAACCTACTCATCTGCCTGCCTTTACTTGGCGCGACAGTCCGCATACGGCCAACTGCCTACCAGCAGTGTCCTAGCCTTGTGGCAATGGGTTAAGGGGGTACATGTGATTAGTACGAAGACATCCCGACACCGAATTCTGGTCTTCTCAAGCTGGGAAGTTAGTTTCGTCATCGTCACACTAAAATATATATCACTTCATCGCAAGGAGAAAGCACATAATAATTTTTCCCGACCGGGAACCTAACCCGGGGTCGCGTTATAGAAATCGTGCAAACTGGCCAATGAGTTAAACTTTCTTACGTAGTACACCATCAGAATATTATAGCAGAATGGACAACTGTGAGCTTGGTTTGCAAATTGAGAGAAAGTTGTTTGATTTGAGTCTGGCAAAGTGCAGTTGCAGGAAGGGTTGTTAAGTGAAATGGAGCAGGGAATAGCAATATCCGCTTGAGAAACACGGACTGTAAAATTGTAGATTCGAATCGCTATGAGATTATTTGGAACAGGGTAGCAAGCAAAAAACGCCAATAGATCTGTTACTGGCAGGGGACAGTCTCATGGTCAGCTCTGTATGGCTGCATGCGATCATCCGCAGTGAAGCTTCGAAGTTAAGAAAAGTTAGGAAGTGTTGGAACATAACTTGCTTACTTTGCACTCACTCAGAAATGAGAGCGAAGTTAGTCAAAACTTGTGTAAGTTTTTTGTCGTTGCTGCTGTTCTCATAGAGAGATATATAGTTTGTGTGCCAAAGAGTCCTTTCCCTCTTTAAATTCAACATCTTAATTCTCGGGATGACATACGCACAATATCACTGAAGATCGTACAAGAGTTTTTGTTAGTGAACGCGCTTCTCGGTCACGATTTTTTTTATTTAGTATTAGTGTTGGATAATTTTTAACAAATACCTTAGAAATAGTTCAAATTAATTGCATGTAACTGATGTAAACCAATTTACGAAAATCACATATTTTATCCAGTAAATTTTGCATACAAATTTCAGATTGCAAGATTGGCATTTAATAATAGAATTTAATTATTCTTAAACAGAAATTCAAATGATCCCTTCAAAAATTTAATTTTTTAAATACTAATGTCAAATGAAAGCCAAAAATTCTAAATAGGATATAAAAATATTACTAATACTGATATTGATCGTTCAGGAGTTATTTAATGAGATAGATTCCAAAACGCTAAAGTGTTGCGGGTTGCATTTGATATGAATATTTAAATGCTTTTTTTTTTAAACAAATCCCTATTATTTTTAAAGTCGAAGTGAAATTAGTCACGTCTCTGCAAAATTATTTTTCTTTAGAGACCTCATTTATAAAGATTGGCTGCCTGTGAGAGCCGCAAAAGGTATGTATACTACTGAAATAAAATAGGAGACGATTTGCATAATTACGCCTTTTTACATACAGCGCGTACCGACAGAATTCCCATACTTAGTGCGTCACAGCTGACGTCATATGACAACAAGGCTGAATTGAAGAGACCTCTCGTCATTAAATAGGTGCTACTCGTGTTGTATTATGAAACAGCGACATTTTGACACTTTGAATATGAAAAGAAGCACTGTATGTATTCTGTACTGTGTTATTGCAGCATTTTTTTAGTATTTTTGGTTGAAATATTCATTTTTTACTATACGTTTTTGCTTTTTATTGCCTTGGATATAGAACTCGATATTCACCACATAACTTACCAGGATCGAGAGGATCGCGGTGACAACGGAAATATGTCTGGAGGATGTTGTCGTCGCTCGATCATTATAACTAGGGAGCAGATTTTGATGACCTAAAACATCTCCAAAAATGATCAATAAAATTCTCTTAAAATGTTTAAAAATGCCCTAAAAACGAAGAAAAATGACTTAACAAATGTAATGAAATCCTGCTTTGATTAACAACTCAAGCTGTTGGATATGTTACTGATGTAATCGCAGCTTTTTATATTCATTCAAGTGAACTTAGCTTGAAAAATTTGATTTGGAGTGTTTTTTACCAAAAAATCTGTCTTTAGAAATTCCAGAATCGGCCGAAATGACGATGATATGCGTCACAGGCACCTTAATTACATATTCACATCGGCTGGTATTACAAATACAGTGAAGAAATCGAATAGACCCTTCAGGAATTCTGTGGAGAACATTTGTTGCATCTCGTAAATATTATTTGAAGCAAGTACCATTAAAATGATATTAAAATCAATGAAATCAGCGAAAAACGCAGTAAAATTACCGGAAAAAGGTAAAAAATGACTTAGACGAAAGATGCAAAAAATGACTAATTAAAATGGATAATTTCCTTTTGTCATACTATAAAATTAATTTCTACGCTAAACGCCATTGTTGTAAAGTGACAAGAAAGAAAAGGACATTTTATTACAATCCGTCTCCTAATTATAACACTTATGGTGCATAAATAATTATTCATGTATTGAATGGATATACGAGAGGATTTTATATGTTGTTGTTGAGAAGTGTGCTACTTTTAGGAAAATCATTCTGTATGGTTGTGTCTCGCAGTATTTTGGCTGCTGCAAGCCAGAGTGTTTCATCGTTTCATTAATTCGTCTCCGTCTCCTCTCTTTGGAACCAGACGAAAGATTTTTTATTATTAAATTTTATTTTACATTGACAGACAATACAACGTTCAGCCGTAAGGCTCTTCAGTTGATTGTCCGACCAACTTTGTACCAGCAAAGTGTAAAGAGGTAACTTCTTTTCACTTCCCTGATAGTGATTTCAATAGGTTATACCTTCAACTAAATTTATTGTGAAGAAATTTCGTTAGAGAGCGATGACAGGGTTAAGAGGAAATACGGTGAGGGAGTCAGGTAAATACAAGAAATGTTCTTACCTTATCTAATGTCAGAGAAGTATTGAAGGAACATGTGAAATGGGAGTCTGTTTCTTAGGCGGGAGAGAGGGGAGGGGGGTGATCAGTTTCTATATGGTAAGTGACCGCTCCTTGTATATGATTTAAATCATTGAAGATATTATGTGCCTGTTTCATACTAAAGGAAGTAATCGGTTCTATTGTAAGATCGTTGTGCAGTGCTTTGTTGCTGACAAACTATTGGGTATTTACCGTTATTATCAAAACTAACAGTAACATTAACTAAAAACTGTTTGTTTTAAAGATTTGTAACTTATTTAATTTGGTAGGGGCAGCTTAAAATCCATACAGGTCATACATAAGTGAATATTGGACCAAGAATGGGTCTGTAAATGGTTGAAGGGGAATGGATTTTTAAAGAAGAGTTGCGGTGTAGAATCGGACGTAAAAGATCTAACCTTCTATGTGTTTCAATTACTTCGGACGAGATTGGCGAAAGCTCGGGTGTCGCCAGTGGTGTCGGCGCCCATCTCAAGGGAACGGCGCGAGATGGGCGCGTGGAGGCGAGGCCGAGCGGGCGGCCTGCCACGGGCGCGACGCCCAATTTCTCCGGTTGCGCGGGGCCCCGCCCGCACGCTCTGCCGGGGAGTTGAAACAGATTGCCGGCCCGTAACCGCCCGGCGGCGGCGCGGGGCGCTGGTTGGCTCCGCGGCCAAGTGATGCGGGTTGCCGCCGCCAACGCCCTCCCTAGTGCCACGACCCGCGCTTTCGTCTTGCACTGCCGCCTTCTCCCGTTTCTGCCCTCGCGTCTATCACGCCGGCGGCTTCGTGTCCTGGCCTGGCTTCGCCGCCGCACACTTCTTCCTTGCTATCTGCCATCCTTCGCTGCCTTCTTCCTTGCACGGTTTCACACCTCCATCCAACCCCACGCCTACTCCTTCCTGTTTCAGATCTCCCAAACGTCGTGTCCTATATAAGCTATCCTGGATTTGGTTTGGTTTTTTCGTGTTTCCGGGCGCGTCAACTGCTCTGGTCATTAGTCCCGTTAGTGTAGTGCGTGTTTGTTTCTCGGGAGATGGCGGTGGTCTTCCCCAGCTAGATGGCGAGATCCGGCGCCGACCTACCGTCGGCTAGTGGGGTTTCCCCCTAACCAGGACTCTCCCACCAGCGGGGCACCGCCCCAGCCGGGACAAGCTCGAAGCTCCCGACCGGTCTTCCGGAATATGTGGTAGTGTAGTGCATGTTAGTGTGTGTGTGTGTAAGGGGAGAGGATAGGGCAAGGAAGAGGAAGGACAGATCGCGCGCGGTCCTTGGCCCGTTTTGTAGGGTATTGCTCCGGCATTCGCCGCTAGAATTCTCCTCCAGGCAGCGACTGAATTCGACCTAGCTGGAAAGCTAGTGTCGAAAATCCTGTCACCGTCAGGATTCGAACCTAAGACCTCCCGGTCAGAGGCGCTGCAGTGACATCAGTTGATAAGTTATCCTGGGTGAGTCGCATCTCTGTAGAGGTGACTGACGTTTCGTTTAACATGTTGTGGCCTTCCTCAGAGCGTACTGCTGTCAAATGGCTGACGACCACCACCAATCCCGTACCACCTGCCCGCTTCCTATTGGTCGTCACTTTGGCCAATCCCACTCACCCTTCTCCCTATAGAAGACGGCCTCGCCATCTTTTGACATCAGTACGCTCTAAGAAAGACCACATGTTGGCCGAAAACGTCCTTCACCACTACAGAGATGCTGCTCATTCCCGATAGCCTAGAAAATACAATCGCCGGCCGCGGAAGCCTACGCAAACATGTCCTGTCCTATATTCTTTACGTTCCCCTTTTCCTACTTCCGCCAATCGGTTTTCGCTTCATTTCCTCCCGCGCTCGCTCTAGTCTTCACTCGCACACCTGTTCCCATTCCCGCACTCGCCTCCCGTCCGGCATCCGCACCCGTTCCACAACCCATCGTCCCAACATCTACATCATGACAGAGTTTAAATAATGGTTATAGTACTTAATATTAGTGATAGTATGATTATTGAATCCCCGTCTTGGACTGTACTCCTTTATTATTATTATTATTATTATTATTATTATTATTATTATTATTATTATTATTATTATTATTATTATTATTATTATTATTATTAGTTGTTGTTGTTGTTGTTGGTGGTGGTGGTGGTGGTGGTCGTGGTGGTGGTGGTGGTGTTGTTGTAATTATTGTTATTTAGCTGCCACCGGGTCATACCCAATTGCAGTTCAAATAAATGTATCACTCTCAACCCCGAGTTCCGTCGCCATAGCCACTACAACAGTAAACGTGGAAATGTTGGCCATGGCCGCGTCGCGACGTCCAACTCTTCCGATCGCCCTCGCTCTCGGGCGCGTTGCCCGGAACACTGCTCCTTTCGCCCCGCAATTACATCGCTCGACGGAAGTCGCAGAAAATGTGCACAACACTTTCCAACGTAACATCGCCTCGAGTTTCATTTTTATGTTGCCACTTTTCTCGAAGCAATTACCTAGTTTTGGATTTGTTTCGTGAACAACTAACTTTCACAAGAGGGATTTCGAATGCTGTTGCTTGTAATATTTATTTGAAATAGTATGTTCTGAAAAGCTTTAGTACATTGTAATGAAACACACATTTTGAGATGGAAGTATTGTAATGTAAAGTGATGAAATTAAGTAAACGTGAGTTTTTAAATTGCATTGTCACAGTGTTTAAAAAGAGTAATATTCAGTTTATGGGTTTACGTTCTTATGGGGTACCCCTTTCCTTCTATTGGTCTCGTGTTTAGAAAATCAATAGTTAATTAAAATTTTGATGAATATGTCATATTTTACAGTGATTGAAAGTGCCAGAATGGTAATATATAAAAAATATTAATGCATTCAAAGTTCTTTCTGTTCTATTTTCCCCGAATATTTCCGATTATCAAATTTTAGAAGTACATAAGAGTTGCCAACAGTATTTCTCACCACTATAATTTATCTTCGTCATATATTCATGTATTCATAATATTGAGCAGCCAAAAACTCTTGTAGGAAGGCAGATATTTTTGTTTGTCATCCTGCTACAATCACGTCTTTTCAACATGAATAACCTAACGTGTTGGTCCTCCTGTAATGTGCTCTTCGATAAAATGGTATTTTTAAATACCGGAGAGGAATTTATTAGGTCATGAAATACACCCAATGAATTTCATTTTTCTTTATTTTATACCACTGTTGATAGATTGCTTTCCGTTCATTTTTTACAGAAATTCTTAATTCTTTAACTTTTTAACCAAGAGGATGTGGCATGTAGTTTACCGCACACACTGGCGTCACAGTTGGAAATGTATTCCGTTTACGTGATCATGCTATGACTCGTACATAATAGTTCGCCGGGAAAGCCCCTCCGCAGTGATACCAACATAATTTATGTTGGTAGCACGAGCTGTATCTTGTAACAAAAGAAAATGCATTCCGTGTGCAACAGATACTGGAAGTGTTATGTACTAGTTTCCCAGCGATTTGGTTGCTACCAGCATTAATGCAACTTCTTAAGAGGAGGTCCTGACTTCGCTCAATGCGGAGAGACTTTCGTGGCGCACTACAGTAGTCACTTTTATGCACCAAATAATCCTGGGATATCATCGTTCTCAGATATCGTAACGCTCAAAAATGGGTTCGTATCGTACACACGTACTTCTGCCTGTTCAAAAACATTCTAGAGTGTAATAATAGTTAATAATAATAATAATAATTATTATTATTATTATATTATTATTATTATTATTATTATTATTATTATTATTATTATTATTATTATTATACTGAATAGATATTAAGGTGGTTGAAATTAGTAAAAATGTATTTTTCCCAAAGAACGATTTTAAAATTATTAATGCCATTATCTCGATAAACAGCCAATAACCAACCGAGTTTGCGAATAATCAGCAGCGTGTCGTTCTACAATATCATCTTAAAAGAAAATATTATATTAAAAAGAAGTACCATTTTTAGAAATAAATGTCCTTGTACGCAATCATTAGCTACAGATTCTTCTTAAAAGACCGCAAACTCTTGTGTCCTTAACGGACACCGGCCGTTAAGAGTGGCCTTTCATTTATCTGTTTAGTGGCGTTAAGTCGATATTACAACTGTTCAGTACTACGAAAAATCATGAGCAAATGACTGAATGAGGCTTTCTAGGCGGTACGTAAGTGGAGTGGGTTCTCCCTGTCGATCATCGTTTGCCTGGCATGGCGCCGAGGTGCTACGTGCTACAGTAGCGCCACTCACCACAAGTGCCCATGAATCATTACGGCTGCAATTTACGGCTCTTGTCTGCACGAGCGGGCTCCTGTCAAGTGCACCACTCGATGAAAATTTTAACACCCCCATGTCCAGAGCTATTTGACAAAACTGTTAAATTTTAGAATGACCAAGATAAATGTTGCGTGGAACAAATAAAAATAACTGCGGGGTGTTTGTGAAGCAGAATAATTCATTCGGTTTTATTTATTCTTTTACATTTTCACTACCCTCAATAATTTTAAATTGAAAACATTTTACCCTTGATTTTACGAGCTTATCCTCTCAGTCTGATATGTTTTTTTCATATAACACACGAAATCTGTTCACACACGGTGTAATTTTAATTACAATATTATTACACTTAGCATTATTAAACAATTATTCTTGATAGCTGTAGATTATTTTATAATTAAACACATTTCTGAAATATATATTTTTTCTACATTAAGACCTTTTTGGTATGTCACAGTAGTCTCATGAAAATACTCTGAAAACCTTTGTACGAGCGAGGAGTGTTGCACACCTTCACAATTCTTACCTGTCTGAAGACGAAGCACATATATCATTCACGTCAAAGCTGTCATGTTGCAAAAACATTCTTCTCAGTATTCTGCAAAGACGTGAGTAAATTAGTTTCCTTTTTAAACAGCTTTGAGTTTCTTCTCGCGACGATTGATTTTGTTTTCGTGCACTTTAACTGCTGTGGTCATTAACCTCGTTAGTGTAATGATTGTGCTGTGGGGAACCTACGCTGTGGGGTTGCTACGTCAACCTGCAAGTCAGATTGCTGGAATTTTCCACTACAGACTTCCCCACAGTAAGGCACTAACTCAGGGTGGACAAACTTCAGGCTCCCGACGTGGTAGAGTGTTGCATGTATGTGTAAGAATGTGTAAGGAAGAGGATAGGACAAGGAAGAGAAACAGAAGATCGCGCGCGGCCCCTGCCCCTTTTTTAGGGTTCTGTCTCGGCATTCGCCTCATATTGATTGGAGAAACCGCAGAAAACTATTTCAGAGCATCCGGTCGCTGGAATTCTCCTCCAGACAGCAGCTGAATTGAACTGCTGCAGGGGAATTCTAGTTATCGGACGACTCTTAAGACAGCAGCTAGTATCGAAATCCTTCCACAATCAGCACTCAACCCTAGGATCTTCCGAACAGAGTTGCCGTGGGACAGAAAGGCAATGTTGGCTCCGAGCTGAACTGAGCCGGCTTTTCCCGAAGAAGTCTTCTCCCGCATGTCCCCCGAGAAGCGAGAAATTGCTGTGACGTGCTACGCCGCTTAAACAGCGCACTTATCCAGAGCGGGCGCCCGCTACCGCTGCGCGTCCATCAACCTCTCCCCCTCGCCCCGCCCTGCCCCTCCCACTTTATTCCCCCCACCACGTCCCTCCCCGACTCGCCCCGCCCCGACTCGCCCCGTCCCGACTCGCCTCGCCCCGACTCGCCTCGCCCCGACTCGCCCAGCCCCGCCTCGCCCCGCCCCGCCTCGCCCCGCCCCGCCTCGCCCCGCTCCGCCTCGCCCCGCCCCGCCTCGCCCCGCCCCGCCTCGCCCCGCTCCGCCTCGCCCCGCTCCGCCTCGCCCCGCTCCCCCTCGCCCCGCCCACTCGCCCCACGACTCCCTGCCGCCGCCTCCGCCCCGACTCGCCCCCCCGACTCGCCCCGTCCCGACTGCCCCGCCCCGCCCCGACTTGCCCCGCCCCCGCGCCCGCCCCGACTCGCTCCGCCCCCCCGACTCGCCCGCCCCGACTCGCCCCGCCCCGACTCGCCCCGCCCCGACTCGCCCGCCCCGACTTGCCCCGCCCCGACTTGCCCCGCCCCGACTCGCCCCGCCCCGACTCGCCCCCCGACTCGCCCCGCCCCGACTCGCCCCGCCCCGCCTCACTCCGCCCCGACTCGCCCCGCCCCCCGCACAACCTTCGCCCCGCCCCGCCCGCTAAGCGCATTTTTATGAAGTCCCTGCCCTCGCCGGCGATGGAGACGGCTTCCACAAACGCACCCAGAAGGGAAGCGATTCGTCACAGACGTCGCGCCGTCCCGTCTCGACACGTTCCGCCCCCCACCACCTCCCTTCTCCGCCCCTATCTTCTCTCTCCGTTCCCCTCCCCGCCCTTTACAGTCCATTCTCTCCCGACACTGTTGCTCGCTTCTCCTCTCTTTTGCACGCTCCACCTCGACCAGTTCTGCCCCGCACCACCTCCCTCCACCGCCCCTATCTTCTCTCTCCGCTCCCCTCCCCGCCCTTTACCATCCATTTTCTCCGCGACACTTCCTCGCTTCTCGGCTCCTTCTCACGCTCCGCCTCGTCTAACTCCGTTTTCTGCTCATGCGCCTCTTCCCTCAGTTCCGCCTCACCCTCCCCTCCCTTCCCCTCCTCGCAACGGTCGACGTGCCACTGTCCACTCACTCCCGATCCGTTATTTTCCTTCCCTCCCGCTCCGCCTCAGGCCACTCCTTCCCGCCCCGCACGGCCCCCTCCACTTCCCCCTTTGCTTCCATCTCCTCCTCTCTTCGCCTCAACTCATCCCATGTATTCCCGTCTCGCCTCTCCCAACCTAGTCCACCAAACACCGCCTCGCTCCGCTTAGCCCTCTGCGATCCATTTCCCAGTCCAGCTCCATTCTTTCCCCTCTCCGTGTCTCACCCCTCCCGGTTTTTGTCTTCACCACTCATCACTTTGTCTGCGCTCACTGCACTACACCCTTACTGCTCTCTCCGCTCCATTGGGCAAAGAGGCACGACAACATTTGCAACTTCGTCATTCAGCAACAATACAGAAGTAGCGGTAGTCGTGGTGGTGGAGATGATGACGAAGATGACTTCTGGGGCTTAGTCGTGCGTGGAGCGATAAGGAAGTGATTACGAAGGAGGTAATTTCTGAGGCTTTGTCGTGCGGCAAAACGACAGCAGTTGAAGCGCTGTGATGTTGATGGTGAGTTCCCGGAATTCATCTGAGTGGTGGTAGATGGGCCACAATAATGGTAATAGGGAGAGAGCATAGCTGGAATGATTCACTTGGGGAATGTAGGCTGTGGTAGGACTCGAAAGAGGATGTATTTGAGAAGGGTGGGAAGCACAGTGGTTGGAACGGACACAGGAGGAGCAGAGATTGGGAGTGTAAGGGGCAAGACGTACAATGAAGATTTGGTGTTAGTGGAAGGCGGGATGGTTGGATTTGAGCGTGAGTATATGCCTAGTAGAGATGAGGCGACTACTGTGGCGTGGGTGTAGGTAAAGGAGACAGGAATGACCACCAAAAGTGGTAGGAGCAAAGGAGGTGGAGTGGGGTGTAGACTGGGAGGAAGGACTGGTAAGGAAAGGGTGACAGGTTACAGGTAGAGGCAGCGGGATCAAGAGAAGACAAGCTGAGATGGGCTGAAAACGCAGAAGCGACAGGGGTGGAAGGCGCAAGGATAAAGAGTATGAGGAGGAAAATGTCGAAATTGGAGAAGGTTGTAACGGGGGGGCTGGAATTTGGTTCTGGTAGTAACAGTTTGGTTCGGTTTTTTCATGTTTCCGGGCGCGTCAATTGCTTGGTCATTAGTCCCGTTAGTGTAGTGCATGTTTTTTTCTCGAGAGATGGCGGTGGTCTTCCCCCGCTGGATGGCGAGATCCGGCGCCGACCTACCGTCGGCCAGTGGGGTTTCCCCCTAACCAGGACTCTCCCACCAGCGGGGCACCGCCCCAGCCGGGACAAGCTCTCAAGCTCCCGACCGGTCTCCCGGAATATGTGGTAGTGTAGTGCGTGTTAGTGTAAGTGTGTGTAAGGGGGAAAGGATAGGACAAGGAAGAGGAAGGACAGATCGCGCGCGGTCCGTGGCCCGTTTGGTAGGGTATGCTCCGGCATTCGCCTGGTGTTGATCGGAGAAACCACGGAAAACTACCGATCAGAGCAGCCGGCCGCTAGAATTCTCCTCCAGACAGCAACTGAATTCGACCTCGCTGAAAAGCTAGTGTCGAAAATCCTGCCGCCGTGGGGAGTGGGAACCTAGGACCTCCCGGTTAGAAGCGCTGCAGGGACATCAGTTGATGCACTGAGCTACCGCTACCGGTCTGGTAGTAACGTAGAAGAGATGATGCGACTATCGTGATTTGGATTCCGGAGAAGGGGGCGGGGCTGATAATCAACAACGGTAGGAGCAACGGTGTTGCTGTAGATGGGAAGGCAGGACTGGTAAGGAAAGTGTGAAAGCACATCAGCAGCCAGAGCGAGATCGAGAGAGAAGAAGCCGAGAGAGTCTGAAAACACAGAGGTTGCAACAGGACGGCGCAGAGCTATAGAGTCTGAGGGGAAATGGTTGAAACTGGAGACGGTGATAACGGGGGGGGGCTTGAATTTGAGTCTGAGAGCGACGTAGCAAAGCGACTACTGGGGCGTGGGTGTCGGAAAAGGGGGCGGGGCGGGGCTCACGATCAACGGTGGAAGGAGCATCGAAGACGGAGTAGCTGAGTGGGTGGAACGGCGATGTGGGCGGGGCAGGCGGAAGCGGCCGCCGTCAGCGTGACAAATGCGGTGCGGCACTGCAAAGGGGGACGCTCAAACAGAGCCGCTGCCGGCGTGCGATCTTTAATCCAAGACTGCGCCACCAGGCGGCGGCAGAGGCAGCGGGGGCGGCGGACGGGACCCGCGAGGTAATGGGGCGCACGTAATGGTGGATGACGTTAATACCGCGTTTATAAAGTGCCGAGCAGATTGCGGACCCCCGGATGGCGTGCCATGAAGTCTCGGCTGGCGTCATCGGCGCTCTATTTGGAGTTGGGCGCTGAGGAGGAAGAACCGGGTAGTCAGCACTCGCTCGGACTTAAGTTGATGTCAGCTAAAGTGTCACTTTGGCTGATATCCTAAGAAACTGTCACTTTAGCTGATTTCTGAGAAAGTGAAAAGACGGAGATAGCGGAATGATGTTCTTTGAGGCATTTATTTGTCAGGGATGCGTTTTTTGCCGATGGACAAATGCAATTTAATCAGCTAATACTTCTAAAGCATTTCGCTGTTTCCAATTTGTTTTGAGATCTTAAATTAGCTTGATTCAAAAGGCCATTTTATCTAAGCAGACCACTCGAAATAAAGTATTTAAATATTTCTTAAATAATAAATTCATAAAATCAGCCAGTTGGACATATTAACACATTTTCTAGTGAAAATTACGGCAAGCTTACCCCTGAGTTAAAGGGGCATTCGTATTTGGTTAGGAATACCACTAAGTAATTCACCACTTCTTTAATTTTTTCTGTCAATGTTAGGGAATATTTATTTCGACCAGTCAGAATTCCTTTAATTATGTTTGCTTTTCTTGCAACGATATCCTACTGGCTACATTCTTTTCGTAGAATATTTTTACAATAAAATAATCGAAGTATTATCATTTGTACAATATAATTCCACCTCGTAATACGAATTTCTGACAACACTCCTGTAAAGTACTTCTTTCTCGCTGTTTCGCGGACATAATTCTATCAGACAATATCAGTTGAAAAGCATTGCAACAGGGAAATAACTCAATTTCAAATTTAAATACACTTAAGTTTTTTTTAATACTCTTAAATTTAAAGTACACTGAGCTGTTACTTTTCAATAGTAATACAGAAAGAGTGATATATAATTTTTTACACACTATTCTTCCACGAAAATCTTTATTCATGGAAATAAAATGCTGTGACTTGCACTGTAATTTAATGTTTGGGACACCACAGTTCCCGGTTCTATACCTAATGCATTTCTTCACAAAGCAATAGAATTTGAAATTAATTGGTAATAATAACGGCAAAGCTTTTTCGAATTCCTCTCGATAATTGAATATCAAATACTACTAGTCAAAGGGAGAATTAGAGTAATGTGATGCTTCTATGACTCAAATTTAATTTTGTAGGAGTAATATTCACGAGCAATTCCAGGTCACTTGTTCAAATTAGCAAAGAGGAAAAGGAAACAAAATTAAACTGACAATGGCAAAATTGAAATTTTCAGGTTGGGGAAACTATTTTAACTACTTGAAAGTTATTCATAATTAAAAATGTGTTGAATAACGAGCCGTACAGTTAAAAAAATTCTGAAAATTAACACGTGAAACTAAAAATATGCTCGTCACAACAGAAGCGTTTTGGGCATTTTCTTTCAAATATTCTTTATATTTCTTATCAGAGTTCGTCCTCTGCACTTCCATTCTGCCACGCCCCTTTCTCAACTTCGCATCACCAGCCCCGGAGCTCTCTTCGTGCTTCCATCTTCCGCATCGTGAAGCCTCCTCGATATACATTTCCCAAACCGGCGTCGCTAGCGGCAAAACATCACCCCATGCGCATCTTTCTCTCTCCGCCTCACCCTCCTGTGCTCTTACAAACCGGCTCTCACCGCCTGCTCCTCCATCTCAGCAGACCCTGCTTCTCCCGTCGCCAAGCTCACTTCGCCACACTCACCCCACATCCCTTACCTCACATCGCTAGCCCCACCACACTCACCCGGCCACGTGTATCCCAACATACAGATTTCATCACGATCACCAAAGCAGGTTCATCCCAACACGTTGATCCCAAAACGTTGCATCCCAACACGCTTATTCCAGCACGCTCACTACGGCACGTTCACCACACCACGCTCACCACACTACGCTCACCACACCACACCACCCTCACCACACCACACCACCCTCACCACACCACACCACCCTAACCACACCACGCTCACCAAACCATACCACGTTCACCACACCATACCACGCTCACCACACCACACCACGCTCACCACACCACCCTCACCACACCACGCTCACCACACCACGCTCACCACACCATGCTCACCACACCACGCCACTCACACCACACCACGCCACGCTCACTACACCACGCCACACTCACTACACCACGTCATAATCACTACACCACGCCACACTCACCACACCACGCCGCACTCAACACACCACACTCACCACACTCTCCACACCACGCCACACTCATCACACGCACCACACTCACCACACCACGCCACACTCACCACACTCACCAGAGTCACCACACCACACCATTCTCACCACACCACATTCGCACACCAAACCACACCGACCATACCACATCACACCACACTCATCACGCTCACCACACTACACCACGCTACCACATCACTCTCACCATACCAAGCTTCAGCTACTGTAGCCCAGATTGCCCATTTCCCTGTGTCTCTTCGCCCCGTAGCGCCCGGCCCACTCCTCGCCCGCCCGGGTCCAGGCCCGCCAGGCGCTCCTCGATGCTGCTGCGCCGCCGCCTCCCCGGAGTATCAATATTTCACCGCGCAGCCATTGTAGGGCCGCTTCTGTAATAACCCGCGCGCGCTCTCTCTGCAGCTCTCTTGGAGGGCGGATGCGAGAGCGCGCTGCGGGGAGGCCTCCGCCCCCCGCCTCGCAGCCACTCGAGGAACTCGTGCGGCAACTTGCAGCCGAGTACGCCTCTCTCTCACGACCCCCGACGCCGCCCCTGTCACCGCCTCCGTCACCGTCACCGCGCCCCCGTTGTGCGTCGTGACACGGAGAAGTTACACATTAACTTTGAATTCCAAGTTCGAGGCCCGCGCCTCTCCTGAAACTACCACCGCCTACTCAAATGATTCACGTGGCGGGAGAGGGGTCAAAAGTGAGAACTGCGCCTAGAATTCGCAGGAGGCGCTGGTAACTGTTGCTCAACTCCCAAGTTCCGACCGCACGAGAAATAGAGCCATTGTCACGCAAAACGCTAGCGTTTCATCGTGTGATGGCGACTACTTCTCGCTCGGGAGCGTTTAAAAGTCGGCGGGGGCGGGGGAAGCGGGGAGAGCGTGCCGTCCTCACACCGAGCCCTGTGGACGAACTGTTCAGGACAGAAGTAGGAAACATTGAAAGGGGCCATGGCCGCCATTATAGTGGATGAATTGGTTTCAAATCTGACTCTTCAATTGCGCTCGTTTTCATCATTATCTTGATTTTGGTTTCTTGGGGTGAATAACAGAAAGTAACAAAAACATTATAAAATGGAAAACTAAAACATTATCTGTGTAGGGATAATGTTTAGACACGTGTTTTCTATGTCAGCTGCAATTTTTCTTGAATGAAAGTGTTCACACGAGATATCTTCAGCATTTACAATTTATTGGTGATTAATCAACAACACAGATGTTCCTCTCGTCGTATTTCGTTCTGAAGAGTCAAACTGTACGAACTTGTATAATGAATTTGAACTTGCAACAATGAATGATTTCGTGCAGTTGATATATGCGGGACAATTCTTAACCATATTATATCACGTATATTTTCATACAGTTCAATAATACATGCGCCGAAAAGGACGTGTCGTTATTCTAAACAACTAACTTGCTCCTATCACAGTCCCAACGATGTACTACTCGCGCACCTTTTCTTGAACGATGACCTTGCTTCCCCCTCCCTGGAGTCATAAACAGCTGAAGGCAAAAGATCGCAGCGAGCACTGATGACAACATTCCCAGCATTAAAACTTCGTTGGCGCGAAATAGAAGCTAGTCACTAGTTGCTTTCATAGTCGAGAACTTCTGTTCCGCTTTATTACCATTATCTAAAGAAATGTCTGAGGCAGGTCCAGGTCCTCCAAGGTAGGCACCTAAACCTCCTATCTACTGTCCCTCCTGTTGCCTACCCAGAGCGATGACCTGGCCGCACACATAGCGGGTTTGACTTTCATCTCCCAAAGGTTGGCATTACTGAAAATACTCTAGTGGCTGTCTTTGTAACTAATACCCCCACTCCGCCCGCATTTCGTCAATCTATCGTTCAAGAAAAGTTGCGCGAGTGGTATACGAGGCACGCGCGTGTCCACTACAATGGCGGCCTTCATTTTTTTCAGCGACAGCAGCGCTCGCAGTGAGTCTAGTTTACGTTTATTCCAACGTCTTTGCCCCACACCGCCGTGGCATTGTCACTGTATCGTCACGCTTGTTTCCCCTCGCAGGGCGCCTGGAGTGCCTCTAAAAGCTTGGCCTCGCACGAGCCCCTGTTCTTTTATCCATTGTAATCTCAGGTAGCGATAAACCAAATCCTAAGGCTAAGGGGGATAAGCTATAAACGTCCATCTCAATTACTGCAGAATTGCTGCGTGCGTGCTTTGTTATTTAAGAGAGTCTTTGGAGACTATAATAAAGAACGTAAATGTAGCTTAACTGTAATGTGGTGCATGCTGTGAGCTCCAAAACGCTGTAACAAAATTCATCACTATGAAAAACTTATGAAGCGTGCATCTCCCCTGACCACCACATGCGATAAACGTTAACATGGTATTTTACGTACAAGTGAAAATGTAGAACGGTAATGAAAAGTTTAAGTCTGGTTCATGAAAGATATCATGTGAATAAGGTTTTCTTCTTTAAAATAAAACACATTTATTTAAAAAATACGTATTTCAATTTTACAATACGTAAACACAAAACTAGAATCAACTTATCTTTAAATGTTTTCATAAGTGTTCAATACAAAGTAATAAAAACAATAAAAAGCAAATATACTTCGAAAAATAATACATGGTTATTATATCTAACTAGAAACTGCTTTTTCAAATTTTTTAAATGCATTAGACATTCATTTTTCTCATGATATTTATAAATAAGCAAATTCATGCATTTCGTTACTATACGTAATTGCACTCAATCAAGCAAACATTTTGTAAACTTCAACGTTTCTTGGTGAAAACAAATTCGTTCTTGTTGTTGAGAATAATTAGTTGCTGTTCACTTTTTAAACATAGCACAACCAAATAATTTCTGTGGTAAATTGTCCAATAAATACATCGCATTCTTTTTTAAACCGCAACTCACATGCTGTTTAGCAGAAATATTCAAAAATATACATTCAAAAAAACATAATATTATCTGAAATACTTTGAGTAGCTCCCGTGGAAAAGCACCGCTTTAGTCCAAAATCGTAATTTGTACATGAGAAGCAAGAAATTTTTAAGAAACCCTTGTTGGAAAAATTTATTAGTTTAAACATCATTACATGTCTTTTAATGTTCATGAACGTTAACAGCTGTTCGAAAAAAACTAAATTATCCACCAATATTTCGATAAAAAACCTATACTGCTCATCTAGAATAATTCAATGTCATTTTACCTAATTACTCGTATTCCCAATAGGAATAATTTAATAACTATACCAATTATACAAAAATATCAGTCAAAGCGAAAGCGTCATAACTAGGCAAAGTATGGATATGGACATACGTGCATCTCTGTACCAAGCCCCGTGGACTTATAACTGATGCCATCTTTCGGAAACCATGGAAGCTAATCAAAACAATGGTCGGCCTTAAGCACTTTACCGTACAATGGGCGAAAGCGTGTACACAAAATGTTTTTTTCTGTACTTTCCCACGGGAACTTCTCAATAGTAAAAGGCAATAGCCACTACGGACGGGAATCAAACCCGGGTCTCCTGGTCACCTCTACCGAAATGACCCATCCAATTACGTGATCGGGTGGTAATGATCAATAAAATTGACGACGCCATATCACTAAGAATATTTTGTTCACAAACTTACGAAAAGTCAGAGAAAATAATAACAATTTTAATCTGTAAATATTACCAACTAATTAATAGCGATAATTGTACTAATCGAACGTTATTGGCAGCTAATTTTTGAAGAAACAACCGTTTAACAATCCTTGATGAAAAGCATGTAACTGAAAATTATTAAATATTCCGAAGATGGAAAATAAATTATTTTGAGAAATTATGCATTGTATATTTTAAATGACTCTCTAAACCCAAATAGACATAAGGAGTCGTTATTCTGATCACTGGAAGTTCAGGAACCTCGAAGTATGATCGAGATTTAATGTTTCAGTATTGGTAAGCGACGGTATGTTCCCAGGAAAATATGTAGACACTGAACAGGATATCCACTGATTAACAAATAAATTATCGATTTCATTTTAATTATTTTAATTTAACAATTGAGAAATTGATGACGTATTCTTCAAAACAGCGGACTTGTAACCTGAAATAGACAATTGGCCATACGTGAGCGTAAGGAGTGTTGCTTCAACAGGCGTTCACACTTCCTTTTCTGCAGAAATGTCAGGTGTGACAAAATAAATATTAGAAACCCTTAAGGTATTTAAACGTCGGCTATCTAAGCCGGTAGAATGAATTTGACTGCTTGGAAAAATGTGTCTGTGAAAGAAGAATGAAAGATGAATTGTTTACTAATCACAGCAAATGTTACATATGTAAATACGATGTAGCAGATTTTCCATCGTATGTTCATTGAGAAAAGTCTTCGTTATCTATACATACCCTAGAATTTTGTAACACATATCCTAATACATCTGTATTCCAAAACTACTTCATAGCTCCAACTTTTTTTCATACAAAAATTATCAACGGAATTATCAACGGAACATTATCTGTTTTCTGCTTAATTTAGTGAAGTATTTTTTGTCACAAATTGGCTGTCTAGTACCACTTATCGAGGCTCAGTTATATTTATCCCGTGGCAAGTGAAATGTGACTCCTTTTCTGGTGGGATCAGCATTATGCCGAATCCAATTTTTATGTCCCAGGGTGGCTAGTCGTGGGGGAATGGAAGATGAAATGATGATGAATATTCCACTCGTGAAATTAAAGACAATAGTATTTAACTATACAAAACATACAAAATACCCCAATCAGAGCCGTGTATCACAAAATAGTTATCGCTTTTTCTATCCGATTTTTCTTATCGCCTCTCCCTACTGGCCAGTCATAAACTGCGACTTTTCTATCTCAGGAGGAGGCGGTATACATCGATTGCTATGTGGATGTCCAATAAACCGCGTATGTAGTATAACATAATCACTTTGACTTTATCATAGCTTTAAGTTATTTTCGATGTTTGGCGCAATTTGGGACTCTGTTAGACATAATTTCACTCATGGGATCATTTAATACCAATCGTGCTTTGGAAATTCTCAGATAAATTCCCTCTCGTTTCGGCAGTCGAAAATTTATCAATTTCCAAAGTACTCATGACATTACTTATGATAATGAAGGATGACCGGATGACGCACATGCAGACATACACTAACACCCATGCCCGTGACGGGGATCCGAACCCGCGACGGGGATCTGAACCCGCGATCCTTCCGTCTGAGATCGTCTTGGCACCACAGCCTTAGCGATCTCGGGTATCCGGATCGGCTAGCCATGTATTATTATTATATTCAATTGTATTTTTTGTTAATAACTGACAAAATTCCATCTAAAAACGAGCAATTAGTTATGTAAAATATGCTAATTAATGGAAAAACATAATCATCAGAGAAATACAAGAGACCGACTGGTACCGTGCAGGCATTTTGAAAACGTCAACGAAAAGAGTAATTTCTCATGGCCTCCGCACCTCCGCTAGCCAGGAACTCTGCTGTCAGGATTCCCGTTCCCTTCTGGAATTCTTTCTCGTCGCTTCTTACGTACCCCACGTAAGGTGCTGAAATTTCTGCTCTATACGCTCCAGGTCCCTCCAAAACACATTTTAGTCCACTCTCGGCTGCAAATCACGAGGAAATGAGACACATAAAGAATAATCAGTCGCGGAATGTGGACCCCCAAATCTCCTGTTGTTAGGCATTATGATTTTTCTAGGACTATATTTGAAATGTTCTAGGTACTCAAGAAAAAACAGTTACAAAAGAGAAAATTTTGAAAACATTCGAAATCATACCATTTTGAAGGTTTGAAAATCATGGACGAAGGAAGAAAGAGAAAGCATCGCGGTTAAGCAAATAAACAAGAGCTGCGGCTGCAGAGATCACGGCTATCAAAGGCTTGCTCCCGAGATAATTTCTGCGATCATTTTTACATGCTCATTCATTAGTGCCACTAGTATTCTAAAAAGAATTTTTGTTAAATCAAAACTCATTTATTGGTGGAATTTAAAAAAATTAGTTTTGAAGAAAATTAAGCGCATACAAGTTAATAAAATGTTATTTATAACATCCTTATTCTGACATTTCATGTCAAATCTATCTAAAGATGGAAAAAACACGCAATTGCTGATAACTACACACTACACCCACGCTTCGTTGGATTCCTTATGCCCTTGCATCGTTGGCCATCTTGTTTGTAGTATTTTCCACTGAACATATTTTATGTACTTGTCTTTATTCATTACATTTTTCTTCTTCCAACGTGGCTTAGAGTCTGTAATTTCAAATCCAATAGTAAGGCACAGTTATAACAATGTCATGAATAACCTTCGACTTTCATCAAGCATTCAATCCATAAAATATATTAGAACCATCCAAACAAATATATTTAGACGTGCAATCCCGAATGGTATAATTTAATGAACATTTTGGGCATTGTAAGGAATATCAAATCTATATCATGAAAGAAATCCAATACAGAAAACTATAAAAAATACGTTTATTTTCATTAAACATTTTTTTTTCTGTATTGCAATGAACCTACAAGAAACATTTCCCATTTAAATACAGTGGAATTCATAAAATAAAATAAAAATTGCAAGGAAGTCGCGAAACACCATCCGCACAGCACCATATCGCGCATTCCTTCCTCCTTGGACTTTCCTCCCGGCCGCTGCCATTGCCGCAGACCGTCCCCCCCCCCCTTCCGGCGGTGACGTCACATGCGGGCGCGCGCTCGTCTTCGGGGCGACGCGCGGCGACGGAGCTCTAATTAATACCGGCGGGTTCGGCGCCGCCCTGGCCGTTAATTGCGGGTTCCGCGCGGCGAGACGCGACGCAGGGCGGCGCAGACGGCCAGCGGCCGGCGCGCGGGGGCGGGGCGGGGCGCGGAGCCAAGCGGCGGGGCGGGCGCAAGGCGGGAAGGGATGTGGGGCGGGTGGAGGTGGGGTGGGATCAGGGGGATTGCGAAAGCCAGAGGCCAGCGCGGGGGGAGATCGGGACTCGAAGCGAACTGGCGAGATGTTGGGAGGGCGGAAAAGGATGTGGGAAGGGTAGGGGTAGTGCAAGGATGGGCGGCTTCAGAGGGCCACGGAATATTGCGGGGACGGGGCGGAGGGACGGGGCTATGGGATGGTGGAGGAGACGGATGTGAATAGGGGGTGGGGTGGGTGATGGACGGGGACGAATTGGGCGAGATGGCGAAATAGAAGCAGGGATGGCGCATGACGGGTGCGGACGAACAGCGGGACAGGGCGATGCCGGGGACCAGTGTCAAGCACGTAAGAAGGGCGGGGAGCAGAGAAAAGGGGCGGGGCAGGTGGCGATTGGCGCGAAGCGGGGCGGGGGCTGGGGAGGGGTGGGGAGAGGGTGGGGAGCGGGCGGGGAGCGGGCGGGGCGGGGAGTGAGGTGGCGAGTAGACCGGGGAGTGGGGCGGGAAGCGTTACGGGATGCAGGTTGGGGAGCGCGGCGGGTAGCGGGTCGAGCAGCGAGGCTCGGAGCGGGGCGGGGAGCGGACGGGGAGCAGGAGGGGAGCGGGCGGGGAGCAGGGCGGGGAGCGGGGCGGGGAGTGGGGGGGAGCGGGGCGGGGATCGGGGTGGGGAGCGGACAGGGAGCAGGGCGGGGAGCGGGGCGGGGAGCGGGGTGGGGAGTGAGGCGAGGGGGTCGGGGTGTCCGCAATGACGCACAGCAGCCGGAGGCAGCGCCGCCTTCACAAAGCCAATTAGCGCCGCCGACCCCTGCTAACGGGAACCGCCACCGCCACCGACGCCGTCGCGGCGCCTCGCCGAGCGTCGCGATCGCCCGGATTCAGGCGGCGGCGCTCGGCGGGCGAGGGTCGGCGGGCGAGGTTCGGCGCGCGCTGAATGCCTCAATTATGGGATTTAAAAGGGGAAACCCTTAAAGCTGTGCCTGTCATTTGCATTTGCTTAAAATTTAAAACTTCAAAACTCTTTTTCAAATACTATCTAACGTTCTATCAATTATACCTTCAAATTTCTGAAAGAAATGCGGATAAATATATTCAGTTGTTATTGTAGTTTCTCTCTTTTTCCGTCATAACTAGTAAAAGTGAGGTGTCGGAAAGAGAAATTGCAGTTTTTAAATTAGAAATAGAGTAAAGAAATACTTTATTGAAACTAGTAATTTGCATATTGAAATAATGTAAGCTATTTTATACATACCTGTGTAAAAAATGAAAAGTCTCTTGATATAAGTCTGGAGATAATTATTTATGACTGGGTTAAAACTTATTACAACATGACAATCCTCAAAGAAACACGCAAACGTACAGAAAGGCCACATCAAAGAAACGTAAATGAAACTACCTATCAGGAATCGTAAACTTTTGTTATAAAATATACGATTACATCTATATTATTAATTTTCAATGCACGCAGAAATTGAAAGATATATGTACCCTCGAGCTACGTGAGAGGAATCTATGGTATCGTTATACACTCAGAAACTCTAGGGGGAAAAATACAAAATCAATGAAACGGCTTCCATTTTGTCGGCATACAGCAAACATTTGACTGTGTTATTCCGCCTCCTCTTTGCGCAAGGACTGAATTCTCACACACAGTACCTCACTGCTTACGACATAGCTGACGTCGTGCGACAGGGCTTTAAACTAGAGTCCGCGCGCCTATATTCAGAGAACCAGCGCGTGCAACTATTCCAACGACTTAGAATATGCAACATAGAGTGGCTGACACTATGGTTTCAACGCTCTTGGTGGACGCCCGACGAACTAGGGACCGCCATGTTTTTTGCAGCAATAACTTGAGTGGTGCCTGATGGTGGGGTGGGAACTGTTGTACAGAATTGACGTGCTGTTTGTGTCAGATCTTATTTCTATATTTTGTATTTTTGTTTAACTGTATATTATGGGTTGCAATAATAATATTTACAATGCCTTCAGTATATTCGGCTTATAACTAAAAAATAGAAGTCACCAACCGCAAATATATAATTGTTCAAGTTTACCGCCTTATTTGTGATTTGTTTGTTTGCTTGTTTCTTATTGCAATAACATTCACTTTCAGGTGTTGTGCTAACTACAATGAAATTCCAACTTCCATTTCTGACAATAACCAATGCAGGAAGCAACGTGTTTGTAAATTTTCTCAATACGTTCTCCTTACATATTGTGATTTCGTTTTGAAATGATTGATTTTTGATCGTGAGAACGCAATGTAAGAGGATCTATATTACGCGCGATCCGCGCCCTTAATCTCCCCCCCCCCCCGCAGCGCCAAACGGAATGGTAGAAGACTCTGTTTGTTCAAAAGGCGCTGCGTTGAATACAAAAAACATGTCTTCAATTCGCTGCAAAGATGTATGCGCCTCAGTCCCTCCATGTGGTATATTCTAGCTCGTTGATCTGTTCGCGTTGGCTGGCGCGCATTGCCGCCGCCGGCCGGAAGCCCCTTGGGCGGAGGAGCTGCTCCACCGCCTGTGTGCCGGGGGAGGGGAGTGGAGGGGAGTGGAGGGGAGTGAAGGGGAGTGGAGGGGAGGGGAGGCGCGGCAGCCAGGTGCCTCCGGAGCCACTCCCGCCGGAAGACGTGCCCCGCGGGCCCTGGCGCGCTGCCCGCCCCGCCGGCAGAGGGCGGCAGTGAGACCCGCGTGCAGCGCCACGGATTGCGCACACGAAAAGCGGAATACCACGTTTTCCCTTTGCGAAATCAATGGAATAACATTCACAGATTTGAAATTGATTGAACTTCTGATCGGAGTGAGCAAATACTGATGCCAGGCGCGTCAATTGATTGCCCGGGATTTTCAAGCACCTCAACTACCAAATCCCGTAAGTGTAGTGCGTTGTTTTCAACTGGAGGTGGAGGTCTACTGCTCCCGCAGGATGGCGAGATCCGGCGCTGATCTACCTGTCAGTTAGCGGAATTTCCCCATCACATATCTCCCACCAGAGGCGCACCGCCCCAGACGGGACCTGCTCTATCATAAGCTCCCGACTTGTGTGGTAGTGTAGAGCATAACAGTGTGAGTGTATGTGTGTGTAAGTAAGGGGTGAGGAGAGGACAAGAAATGGAAGGAAAGATCGCGCGCGGTCCGTGACCCGTTTGTTAGGGTTCTGCTCTGGAAATCGCCTGGTGTTCATTGGAGAAAACACGGAAAAATAGACCGATCAGAGCAGCCATCCGTTAGGAGTCTCCTCCAGACAGAGACTGAATTCAACCTAGCTCACGAGCGAGTGTCGAAAATCCTATCACCGTGGGAACCCGAACCTAGGACCTCCCAGTCAGAGGCAACAGTGTAATCAGTTGATGCCCTGAGCCACCTCTTTCGGACCAGGCGCATCAAAAACCGTAGATCGAAAGTTCCGTAATCTCAATACTTCTTATATCCCGCAATGTGGCGGTGTTCCCCCTCACTGGAACTTGAGATTCGGTGACAGCATACGCGTCTGTTTGGAGCGTTTTCCATTCTCCAAGAATCCTCCCAAGCGGAGCACTACACCAGCCGGGAAATGCTCTCAGCTTCTTAATGATCTCCCGATATGTGTGACAAATGTATGCCATGTAACTGTAAACTGTAAGTACGAAAGTGAGTAAGTAAATAGAAAGGACAAAGATGACGAAGGAAATATCGCGTACGATCTGTAGCCCGTTTGTAAGGGAACCATTCCTACATTTGCCTGATGCGTATTAGAGAAACTATGGCGAATAACCGATCTGAGAATCACTTTCATAGGAATAAAATCATGGATTTTTGTGGTCGGAAATGTTCTCATCTGTTTGCAATTTTGATATTATTTTATTTGTATTCCCAATTCTATATTTTATTTTTGGTGTAGAAGTTTTACAAGGTATATTTTCTAAACGTACACAGATCGTGTGTCTACTATTAACTGATGACTTTAATTTTAATAATTAAGTTTATATAATGGGGATTCAGGGTCTTTTGCTATTATTTTCCATACAGCATTCACCCAACACATTTCATTTTTCTGTTTCGTAGCCAACACTCCTGAATGGCAAGACTTTAGCCCACGACCATAACCTAAGACACCACGAACAGACGTTTGCAAGAGATGTTATAAAAAATATGATATTCCGCTCCATTATTAGATTTTCATTCACATTATAATACTTTGCTTATACAAATTCCACTCGAAAAAATTTTCGAGTAAAATGTACCTTCAAATGTTGTTGTTTCGGCACTTGATATCCTTGACGTTACATGAAAATTCATCGTTTTTACCTTCTTCACCAGTCCACTGGCCCACTGTGCGACTGGGAGATCGTCGAAAGGCCTAAATGCGTCTGTGCAGACTCATTTTGCGCCCAAAGTCGCGCAAATAGGTCGCGTAATATTTCACGCAGTTCTGTTTTCGTGCCACCCGCCTGAGTTATTAATGTTTGGAATTGCAAAATTTCGAGCTGGCGCGGAGCCACGGCGGCGCCTGAGGGAGCTCCCAAAGGGCGATCGCACTCCAAAGTCAAAGAGCGCCTACAAGATCGCGATTCATTCAAGCGAATATTTCTGACTTTTTTAAGTTCACTTGTTTGCGATTTAAACTTCAAATTATTGTTACAGGAGTGCCAAAACCTTTCTTTAAAAAAGAAATACCTTTTTAGATATTTCTGTGATTGCTTGTTAATTTTTTATTTCGGATAAACGGTGTAACAAAATAATAAATGATCCAATGAATTGTTGAAGGGTTTTTCAGGATTGCGATGGCACTGTGATTTAGCGATAAGTCACTTCCATGTATTTCTCTATCAATAAAATTGGAAAATAGTATACATTTTAGGTGAATCAAACTAAGCGTATATAATTAAAAGGAAAAGAAAAAAGTAACACGGAAAAAATAGAAGTGTAAAGCACTTAACATTAATAAAAACAAATTTCAAACATTGAAGTACAATTTATTTTGCTCAAATCGTACAAGTTCGTTTTCGAACAAATTTAATTTTTCTGCGTAATTAATTATGTTATAATTAATTAAAATTGTGGGATAATAAACTAGATTTAATTGATAGCGTAGTTTTAACATGTATAAATACTTGCTGTAATGAGATTCTCATTGACAAATTGAATTCAGTGCAATTCCACGGGACGGTATTTCACACAAACAAAATCAACAGTCATATAGAATTCATACTTTGTCGTTTAGATATTTCCTTGTCGTTTAGATATTTAACGATTTTTACTTTTATCCCGAAGATATATTATATCATTTAGAGGATAAAAGTAATTGAAATACAATGTTTGTATATGTACGAAGATACACACAAAGGGAGAGAGATAGAAACAGAAAGAAATGAATTCAAAAGTAAAATTAATATAGCGTACTCATTGATAGATGACACAATTACCATTGATTCAGTGGGACCGCTTCGAAAGAAGTACTCAATGACTCACGAAACGTGCAATTTAAACATTACTTTACAATAGAATTTGAATAGTCAATGCAGTTTGTCAGGGTGTGATTTCTACAAATGATCGGTCTGGAGTGATTACGATTCGCGTAAGTCTCCCACTTCATTATGCAAAAAAATAATTTATTTATTGTGTACTCTTCCTTCTTGCATGGAATAGCTGCAAGTACTTTGCCTAAGACAACGCACGATGGGTAAGGGAGACAATGTTGAGAAAACCATACAAAGGAACAAACCAAGTGAAAGCTTACCTCTCATGAATTTTATTCATCAATTCTACGTATTTCTACTTAGACAGTTCAAGGAGAGATTAATTAACAGGTTTTCCCTAGTTACACAAATTCCTATTATTCAATTACTGTATTATTAACTAATAAATTCATTGTCTGAATCATACAAATCATCAATTACGTCCAGGAAACTTTAAATGTGACAATAACTATCGATTAGTAGAGCCAGGATTTCAATGCAGTCAAAATTCTTAAATTATGCCATATGTTATGCACAATAAATTTTTAAAATATGCAAAAAATATGCCGTAAAAAATTCACAAGAAAATACTTGTTATTTACTAAATTGCAATGAAAAATACTTGTGGATAAATTTCAATTGTGTTACGACGGTGTAACACAATTGTAACGTAACACAATTGTAACGTAACACAATTGTGTTACGACGGTGTATCCTGTACGAGACACGCACAAAAGAATCATTGTTAGAAAAATATGTTTTCAAAATAATGTTAGGTAAGCCCTATTGACGACTAGCGAGCACATGGTGCGGTGTTGCCCAGGCCGAAGCTCTCGCATGATGGAAAACGTTTTCTGACAGTTAAATAAACGGTCCAAAATCGGTTTATATTTCATTCGAGTCCGCGACACTGAGCGCGACTCACTAACCCAAAATTCAATCTTATCTTTGTTCGCGCACGTGGTGCAAGCAAAATATACTCGATCTACCCATTTTGCCAACGGTTGAGGACGCTAAAAGGACATTCACTTCTTTATGGTGACTGTTGATCTGTTTCATGAACCACGGTAACTATAAATCATAATTCACCCATTTTAAAAAGTTTGATTTTAATAAATTTTTACCATTTTTCCTTATTTCTCCAAAAATTATTCTGAATGTGCATAAATATGCAGGTAACCGTAAAATATAGAAAAATATGTAAAATACAATTTGTCAGGAATGCTCTAAATGAGCCTATTCGTAACGATGTGTTATCATTTTCCATGTAATGGTCGGCAAAACATTATGCATTTGCATACAATTTCGGCTACGAGTTGTGTCAAACATCTTCCTTCTGGTTGCCCTCCCCCTTCTGATAGGTCTACGAATTATTTCGGGGTGGAATGTTTGTCATGAGACAATGTACTAACGAACGTGTGCGACACATTTCACTTAAGTCGCTGACGGGCTGTAGAAAACACGAACGAGCACTTCTGATTTGAAATCATCCACTCCCAAGAAAATATTTCGGCAGTGAAAATCTACAGACAATATTTTCCATTGGACAAAACGTCGCGATTTCCGCCCGCTAGTCTTTCCAATATTCTACTCTTCTCCGCCTTTTATCAATCTGCATGCGATCGTGTGTCGTCGCAGGAACGGAGAAGTCGGAGCTCTGTGGCAGTTGACACAAGACTTCCGCTGTCAGATGTATGAGCTCCATTTATCTCATCTTCCACTGCCCACACGCGAGTGCGCATCAACGACCGCCGTCAAACGAAAGAGACAAATCGCAAGCCCGCGATTCGCGATTCGAAAGCGATTCGCAAGCGCAAATCCTTACAGTTGAGAAAGAGTTATGGATAAGACAAGATGACACGATCGATGTCAGGTTTGCAACACATGTAAGAGTCTAGAAAGAAGCACATAGAAGTCTTATAGGTAAATCGCAAACAGATGTTTTATAGAGGTTTTCCAAACGCCATAAAAAGTATTAAAACTAAAAGGTTTGCTACCCTCTGGGGAAAGCCTTGAGATGTTGGCTTGCAGCGATGTATCAGTTAGGACCTGATGTTATCAAGGGTTCTGCACAACGTTTTACTTGTAAAATACAGTTTGATGTAGAAATTAATTTACGTTACGTTAACTCATAGTTCGGGAGCAATGAGTCGCAGGTCTACGGACAAAGAAAATGATTTTATGGTTGGTACATGATTCTTGCAAAACCCAATTAAAAAGGGCAAAACAAGTGAATGAATAGTTTATTTAAATGAAAAGAGATATTTATCGCACTACATTTTATTTAAACCATAATAAAATGCTCTTTTTACTTATTTTTAATAGGCAAAGAAACCAAAAACTAAAATAATGCTGTAAATGATCTCTAAAATGCAACTTTTCTCCTTTTCACTTTGCTCTTTTCCAATATATCTGCATTGTTCTAGGTTTTATGAAAATAATAGTGGTCGTGAGTGTGGTAATCGTTTGCTGCATATGAATTAAAGGAAACTGGTTTTCGAGTTCATCTAGTTGCGTGTAGAAATAAATGCAATTAAAATATTTCTCGAATTTCCCAATCATAAAATATATTTTTGTTTACTAAACGTTTTGTGCGATTGACGAGTCGTCCTTCGTATCGCGTTCCCAAAGTTCAAAGGTATACTCAACTGATGAAGACTATCATCCATGACGAGATTAAAGGAACGCAATGCTACCACCTTCCTGCAATACATTAAACAAATGCAAAGAGGACATCGTGATCCTAATGAGTCCTTTACAAGTCTCCGTTGCGTGACTTCAATTCAAAAAGGTCTTAGCGAGAGAGATGTTTCCACAAATACTATCACGCAGAACACAATCTCTCATTCCAGTTATATCATTGTTCTATCTGTATTTGTCATTAGAATGCCAAAGGATCTTGTGTGTTGATTGCTTTAGTATTAATAACAAAGAGCTTTCACCCTTCGAGACATTGATTATTCGCTTCGTTCTTGACAACTGGTGTTTTGAAAGCAAACAAGCAAAACTCTTTGAGAAAATTGGAGTTCCGTTTTCAACAATAAGTTACGTGCCAGTGTAACTAACTAATTGGTTGCAACTTCCAAATACAAATGGTGAACGTTCAAAGGCCAGTATAACGAATGCAACTTATGAACTTTAAAAAGAACTGCTATGCCTAATATTGTGTATTACAAACATATCCACCCATTTTTTCCCTTCTAGCTCTTTCACAGCACATTCTCACACATTCCTATTTTAAAGCAATTTAACTCATCACACCCATCAGCGACGTAGGTCGCGAGAAAACCTCTGGCACCGCAGAACGCCATGCCGTGCCAATTATGCAACCTCACGTAGCCCAAACGCCGGCGCGTGCCCACAACACGGTCGCTCTACCGAAACCCATCAGCGAGTTCAAAGGTCATATTCGCCTCATTCCCCTTCCTCCAGTAGTCGCGTCTATTTTGTCGCCGACTCCCCCGCGCGTCCGTCACGGGCCACGCACTCCGCCCAGTGCCACATCCGCAATCCGCGACCACCGCGCGATGGGCGGCGATGCTAGCGCTCGCGGCGGCGGCCGCGTAGAACGCAGCTGGGGCAGAGGTATTAGTCGCGCGACTTTTCTTGACGTCTCCCAGCGCGGGGTGCGGGGAGAAGAGGCTTCTCCCGACGTCACATCCAACGGGCGTTGCCAACTGTAACGTTGTTAATGCTATTCGCGCCTCTTTCGCTCTTAATACAACAGGACATTATAGACGATGAAATATAACAAATAATAACACAATGAATAGCATCCACAAGTGAAAATAATTAGATAACGATAATATTGCTTATTAAGAAGATATGATATTACCGAAATCCGAATCGAATAAATCACAGGGCACAACACTAACAGCGAAAATGCGAGAACTGAATTCATTCGAAAGCAGAGGTAGGCAGCCCTGACAATCTTGCCGTGCCGTTCCGTGTGAGACCAATGTTGTGATCAGACCGTACCGAGTCGTGCTGTGTTGAGCACTAGGGAGCTCAGACGTCAAGAAAAGTCGCGCGACTAGTAGAGCGTTTTAGGTTGGCAGAGGCATGGCGGTGGCATGGCGGTGGTTAGAAGCAGTGGCATGGCGGTGGTGAGGGCGGTAGGGGCGGTCCGCTCCGGGTGGCACTTTTAGAGGGTGGCAAAATTTCACAATAAATAATAATGTCTTATAAAATGTTGAACCATTTCATATTTTTGTTCCACCTACGATTCCGACCGATTGAAACGAGCACGAAATTTTTCATTAGTAATTCTGTGACAATTTCTTTAAATAAATGTATAATAATGGCATCTTGCTCATTATAGCGACTGGCAGAGCCGTCTGTACTGACTTGTAGATCCCCATGTTTTATTTTGGGCTTGGATTCTTTATGTCTAATATTCAGTGAGAATGACTTTTTATCATAAAAAGAATAGTTTTCAGATGAATTGTATTGTATTACACATGTAAATTAGATGTTAGTATGGATAAGTTCCTATAAAGAAGTCCGTGAGTGATGCTTTGACAATTCAACGAAAGTTTCATTGATATATTGACAGTTGTCCAGTTCACATTAACTGATCCGTGTATATGTATGCAATTTCCAAACTGTGATTTTAGTGCTCATAAGTACGGGTAGTGATTGTTAAATTATTGAACTTTGATGATTTTTTTTGCTCGTGTACATATACATTCAACTATGTATTAATATTTAATTTACGTTTTTTATTTACGTAATTGTATGTTTCACTATCTGCTACGTTGTTCAAGCTTGTATATTTTAGTCTTTTAAACTTAAATACCTAAATAAGGGGCGGCAAAATTTTCCTCCCGCCCGGGTGGCGGACCCCCACGTTAGGCCATTGATTAGATGAAGAGACGGAATGATTGATTCATTATTAGGGGTTGGAATGTCAGGATTTTGTAACGTCGTTATACGCCTTTGGAGAGGCCGATTTTTCAAAAAAATGTTTAGTATTGGGGCAAACTATTGGTATAAAAAACGTTTAAATTACTGACTTATTTAATTCAATGTTTTTACTTCTGAAGTTAATTATATTTCTTACTAAAAACACACAAGTTTCAATATCTTAAATATTTCCTTGAAAATTAGCATCCAAACCAAAAATACACTTTCTTTAAGGTTCAGTGTAACAACCATATGCAACCCCAAATTATCTTAAGTGAAGGATATTGTTTCCGACTGGTCTCTCGGCAGGTGAGGTAGTGAAGTGTATGTTGCGAGTGTGTGTGAGTGCAAGTGGAGCACTTACACACTTACACTATGCCACCGTTGTCACCCCCTGCTTCTTGCTTTCTCCCTACGGAGTAGACAGAAAGTTATATAATGCTGCGAAAAAAATGGCGAATTTTCGGCAGAAAAACTTTTATTACAGGGTCCTGGTAACGAAAAAGTGGATATATCCTGTTGCTAAATTTACAAAACAAATTCCTCTATCACGTGGTGTAGCCATAATCCATGTTTTGTGGGTACTTAATCCCGAAAAATTGAATGACGGCAAAACGTCTGTCTGTCGGTCTGTGAACAACGCTAGCGGCTAAACTGTTAAATGGATTTTCTCCAAAATTCCTCAACCGATCTGGCTGCTGTTGCGACCCCTTGAATTTGCAACCGATATTTTAATTTTGGATAATATTTTACATTAAGCCCCTGGAACATTTTCCACATTTTCAAAAAAAATCTCCAATGTTTTAGATTAAAGTTTGTTATTGAATAATGTAAGATACGTTTAAGAGAATGATGCGGGTTTTATGTTAGTTGAAAACCTTGATTTTTCAAAAATTGCAAGAGTTCTAATTTTTTTGGTGTCTAATACAACTACAATTCAAGAACTTAGTAGAACAAGGAGTTTTCCCACACAGACATAGTTCTGAGATAATGAGGTTTTTACCTGAACTTCCCTCATATAACTCAATACATTTTTTTAAATTTTTAAACACAGTATACTTTCAAATAAGATAAGTTCATTATGGATTTAAATAACATACTACAATACAAGAATAATATTTGAAGTTTTGCATAATGCTAAAATCTCAATTTCACAAAAAGTGTGCCATAGTTTCTTGTTCTACTGAGCCCTTCAATTATGAAGTATGAGACTTTTTCCCTAAATGAAATCTATTCCTTACAGATATATTTTGAAATAAGGTCATGTACAATTTTTTTCGAAGATTTGTGTACTATTCGCCTAATTTTGAATTATCGCTTGAAAATACGGGGAAGAAAGCACGTGCTGTTTTAGCACCACTAGTTGAGTCATGTCGAGGGGAAGGGAGGGGAGGGGAGACGCTTGACTAAGAGCGATCGATTCAGTCTAGTGAATGGGCGGTAGCACGGAACGGGCAACCTCGGGCATTCTGGCCGTAAATCTTGAAACTGAGAAGCCCTGTTTTAGGTTACTGCTCAAGTCTTTGACCTAGTGTTGATAGAAGATAACAGGGAAAACTACGAATCAGAGACCTTGGCCGCTGGAACTCTCCTCAGATAGTGGGAGAATCGAACACAGCCACAAAGCTAGTACCTTCTAAATAAGCATTAACAACATTGGTAAACCGGCTGTAAATTTTGAAGTAGCCAATTTCAGTGCCACAGAAATCCAGAAGACTGATGGACGTGGCAATAGTGGTAATCAATAAAGCTTTCAAAAGGGGGTGGCTTTTCCTCCCTTCTCCAAGATAACGATGACAGATATTCATAAATATATTTTTACAAAGTTTTGCAGTAACTTAAATCAGGCAATATATCAATAGAATACATAATAAACAACAGTAAACTAACACAAAACTAAATTTAAATTCAGCATCAACAAAAAAAACTCTTCGTTAGGAAACAAACTGTCAAGCGAACACTTCACCTATATTTACTCTCTCCTAGAAATTTCTGGTTGCACTACTAAAAGTAATGGTTGGAGGTCGAGAGCGGAAATTTTTATTTTTTATTTTTACATTTTCTCATACCGGCAAGTAAGCGCTTTGTAACAATGATTTGAACTGCAACGTAACACTCGTAGCACTGATAGTCACTAACAGAAGAGCGAGGATCCTTCCACTGGTGACCTCAACAATCATTACTTATTGTATGCGATGAAGATGGGAAAATAGGGCTATAGGTTACAATTACACGAAGAAAAAAGTTTCAGAAAGTAAGTTTGGAACATTATGTGTTTCTCTTTAGGGGGATTTAAATTTTTCTTTTGAGAATCTAGATTTTATTCTTCGGCGTTAGTTATACGTTCTTCCTAGTTTGAATATGGAAGTTATAGAGGAGGATGATAAGGAAAGAAAAATATTATTTGATCGGTTTCTGATGTAATAATCAATCGTGTGAAGAACAAACTCTGTGGAGTTGCTTGTTTGACACGTACCAAGGCGCTTTGACGGCAGTGCGAAGGATTTTATTTTGAAATGTTTGGAGCGTGTTACGTCCCGTAGTGGCAACGGAAATAGTCATGGCGATAGAACGGTCGGAATGAGGTGCTCTTTTCATGAGATGACAACAGAAGCAGCGACAGAAGCGGTTTGATTGGTTGATAAATTAATTGATTGTTACTGACTCCGGGCACGTCAACTACTAAGGTCATTGGCCCCGTAAGTGTAGTGCATGTTTTCCATGGTAGGTGGCGGTGTTCTCCTCCCGCTGGATGGCGAGATCCGGCGCCGACCTACCATCGGCTAGCGGGGTTTCCCCAACCAGGTATCTCCCAACAGTGGGTCACCGCCCCATCGGAGACAAGCTTTAAGCTCCCAACCGGTCTTCTGGAATATGTGGTAGAGTAGAGCATGTTAGAGTGTGTATGCGGGGAGAGGATAAGACATGAAAGAGGAAAGAAAGATCGCGCGCGTTCCGTGGTCCGTTTTTGTACTGCTCCGGCATTCGCCTGGTATTGATGGGAGAAACCACGGAAAACTACCGATCAGAGCAGCCGGCCGCTAGAATTCTCCAGACAACGACTGAATTCGATCTAGCTGTCAAGCTAGTGTCGAAAATCTTCCCACTGTCGGGACTCGAACCTAGAACATCCCGGCCAGAGGGACTGCAGTGTCAGCAGTTGATGCCCTGAACCATCTCTCCCGGTTCATGAGACCAATCTGCAAGGCTTTTCGTCAAGTGACTAGGTCTACTACTGGTAATATCATTAAAGTGACAAAGACAGACACTGGGGCTGACAGAAGCGGCGGCGGAGGAGAGAACGGCGGCTGCGGCGGCGCCGATGGCGGCGAGCGTAGAGGGAGGAGGCGGAGCGCGCGCCTTTTTTAGCAATTAGCCGCCTGATGGACGCAGCATCCGGAAAGGCCGTCCCTTCGCCCCCCCCCCCCGCGCCTGCCCAGCGCTAATGCACCGCCCACGCGAGGCGCGCGCTTCGTTTTAAGGATACGACGCCAAAATGAACGTTTTTAACACAAGCTTTTATCGTTAAAACACGCCTACGGATAATTTTACATACATTGCCGCAGTCTGGCTAATCCTATGTTACTGTTTTTATATACTGTACGGATTGAGATGAATAAGAGATTAGGCAACGGGCTGTCTGTGTGGCTGTCTGTACTTGGCGCCCGTACGGGGCATGGCCTACCAGCAGCGTCCCGGCCTCGCGACCATGGGTTAATGAGGTACGTGTGGTCTTCTCGTCTTGAGAAGTGAATTTCCTCATCGTCACACAGCAATATATACTGGGACATGGCAAGGAAAACGCACACTATAATCTTGCCCAAATTCTACATAGAAAGCGAGCCCGCTGACCAATGAGCAAAACCGCGAGGGTAGACAACTGTCACTAAACAAATTCTAAAGGATAAACTTCTTAATTCAAACGCATACGCTCAATTTAATGTCAAGGACTGTTTTCCCAATGAGAATAAAAACTGTCACTAACTTGCAATGTCAACAGCATCTACGTATAGGAAACAATCACAGGAACTGTTACAGAAGTGCATGATCTCTTACTAAGTCAACGTTCTATTTGATAACTTGGAAAATGAAAGTAAACTTGTGCAAAGAGTCTCGGGCTGTCTCTGAAATGCTTTGTAAGTTATAAATCACTGTCGTTTACTGTAAATATTGTGTGTCACAAAATCGTTTAATAGCAAGTATATTACAATAATAAAAATATATTACATATTTAACTTCATATTTAGTCACAAAAACAGTACAAATTTCATTTCATTTATTTTCTATTTTTTTATTCCATCTGCAGTGTTCGAAGCTTTCCATTCTGCAATAAGACCGGTTGAAAAAGGAAAAAAAAATATGAGTGATAGTCTATTTTCGCAAGTCGCGTCATTCCATTTGCCCGTAATGCACCACATTACCTCCAAACAGAACTACAGAACACGGCTTATTAAATACTAATCTCTTATGCATCATGTAGACCGACTGCTGTTTATGAATGGAAGTATCGTGTTGTGCCAAATTTACGATCTGTGTGCTTTCACAGTTCCGCGATATGTAAACCCCCCAGTAGAAATGGTTGTTCGTACATATTGATTTTGGATTTCATCTTTAAATGATGTATGCTCAAAATCGGTCTGGATTTTAAAATGGATTCATGATGAATGTTATGCAAGCCAATATTTATGACCATTTATATTCCAAATAGTGTGAATAAAAGAGAAGAGTGTTTATTGGAATTAAACAAACCAAAGTAAGATTCAATCAGATTTTTAAACATGTCGGAAATAGATATTTTAAAAAATGCTGCATTAGTTCCAATTTGGCTTTACAGTCCCATGAAGTACGTCGTTCATTAAAAGCAAGAAATGCAAAAATGCTCATCGTGTTATAAAAATCTGATAGTGCATAAATGCTCCAGAGATATTCAACACTGTGCGTAGAAATTGATAATTATCGAAAGCTTCGGATTGAACTGAATTGTGCTTTCATCCGGATTAGTACTCGCAAAATTATCAATATGCGACGCTCAGAACGGAGAGGACGTAAACAAGGAACTAAAACCATGGTGACGGCAATTCCGATAATAATACTTCCGTATGAAAATTGAAATACATTTTAAAATAATTATTTAATCAAATCTAAACTAATAAATTAAGACTTTCGCGGATATTTATCAATTCTTATTAGTTAGATGCTATAAACTATGGGTGAAAGGTCACCTACAAAAACATTTTAAAAATCAAGAGAGTCTTCTTGATTTCCTTTTAGGCAATTCTTTACCTAGAATATATGAAAACCTATGACAGAAGAATTTAGATACTACGTTTCAAACGAACGTTTGAGAGATTCTACAAATGAACGCGTTTAAATTTGTGGATTGATTGATTAATTACTAGTAATTTCGAGTGCACAACTGCTAAGGTCATTAGTCCAGTAAGTGTAGTGCATTTTTTCCACAGAAATTGCTGGTGATCTTGCCCCTCTGGATGGCGAGATCCGGCGTCGACCTACTTTCAGCTGTCGGGGTTTCCCTAACCAGATATCTCCAACCAAGGGTGCACCGTCCTAGCGAGGACAAGCTCTCAGGTCCCGACCGGTCTCCCGGCATGTGTGATAGTGCAGGGCATGTTAGTGTTAAGTGGGTGTAAGGAGTAACGTTAGGACAAGGAATTGGAAGCAAAGTTCGCACCCGGCCCGTGGCGGGTTTGTTAGGGTACTGCTCCACCATTCGCCTGGCATTGACCAACAACGGAAAACTACCGATCAGCGTTTCTAGCCGACTCCTACCGACCAACGAGAATTCTAGCCGACCTCTACAATTTTCCTCCAGACAGCGACAGTACTCGATCTAACTACCTGGCTAGTGTCGAAAATCTTGACACCCTCGGGACTCCAACCTCAAGACTTCCCGGTCAGAGGCACTACAGTGATATCATTTAATGCCCTGAGCGACCTCTCCCAGTTTAAACAGCGGAGTACCTCAAGGTTTTGTCTCCGGATCTTGCGTGGGCTTAGAGCGAACTTCCATGCGAGCGCACAGCGTGCAATTGCCGGTGGCAGCGCCGAGGGGTGACGGGTCAAGGGAGGAGTGGGGCCGGGGGGGGGGGCGGGGGCCGAGTGGCCGCGGCGCCGGCGCCGCGTGTTCGACAGGCCGCTAATTAAGCACCACGACGCGCGACGCCGCCCCCGCCGGGCGACCCCTGACATCTCCGCGGCGCCAGCCACACCCTCCGCGCGACGCTTGCACTCCGCGCCCCGCCCGCGCCCCAGTCCCGCCCCCCACCCCGCCCACGCCCCCCCGCCTTGCCAAGCCCCGCTCGCGCTCCGTCCGCGCCCCATCCAACCCCGCCCAAACCGCGCCCAAACTCCGCCCGCGCCCCGCACCCCGCGCCCCGTCCGCGCGCCCCGACCCCTTCCCGCCCGCGCCGTACCCCGCCGAACCCCGCCCGCGCCCCGCCCGCGCCCCGCCCGCGTCCCGCCCCCTTCCCTCCCGCGCCGCTTCCCGCCCAACCCTGCCCGCGCCCCGTCCCCTTCCCTCCCGCGCCGCTTCCCGCCCAACCCTGCCCGCGCCCCGTCCCCTTAATCAGCCCACCCTTCCTTTCTTCCCACCTCTCTTCTGCAGTTTCACAGCATCATTCGCTCGTGTACTCCATTCTGACCCGACCTCGCTAAATATATTCGTTAATTCGATGAAAAATTGTTGGTTGTCACTATATTAATTGTTTGCGAATTGTTTCAAAACTCAAAGAGAGTGTAAAAAAACTGATGTGATGAACTCATATTGGACACAATAAAAAATTACACATAAAAGATAATGTAGAATATAAATATGAAATATTTATGAAGTAATAATTAATTACGACTACTTCTACTTAGATATTAATATTTAAAAGTACAATGTCTGAAATTAGAGAATGTCTGTTCACCTATTCCTGGCTGATGTAAGTGTAGTTGATGTAATCATCAGTATTGCCATTTACATGCAACGCCATCAGATTGGATAAATGCGGCCAAAAGCGCATTGGTTCGAAACTAGCTGACTAATGGAACCAAATTATATATTTAACGTAAATAAATTGAGTGTATACATGTAAAATATATTTGGTGTAAACATATTACAAATGAGAAAAATATAAACGTCACTTGTATTTACCTTTTTGAAAAGTATGTAAACAAAACCTCTTCTGAAACAGGCGTTACCAACTCTATCCTCTTACAAGATTTATAAATATTATGTTCTCCTTCATACGTATCTTCACTTTTGATGGGAAGTTGCGTTGACATTATTTGTTCAGCTTCAACCAATATTTGATCTGAAATTTGATAAAAATCATCCATTTCGTATCCTCGAAATTACTATGGTGATAATAAGTATGTAAGGTCCGCTAATATGGGTTTTGTTAAGGTCGTCAACATCAGATCACCAATATCATATCGAGTATGACATCATCGAATGTATGCCTCGAATGGTAAAGATATGCCTTTCTTTCAAAATAAAAATTATTCTTCAATGGAATCGAAAAAAAATACTGAAGGCAACACATATATAAAGGAGAATACTCGATCGTATCAACGGGAGCGGTAGCTCAGTGCATCAACTGATGTCACTGCAGCGCCTCTGACCGGGAGGTCCTAGGTTACACTCTCCACGGCGACAGGATTTTCGACACTAGCTTTTCTGCTAGGTCGAATTCAGTCGCTGTCTGGAGGAGAATTCTAGCGGCCGGCTGCTCTGATCGGTAGTTTTCCGTGGTTTCTCCGATCAACACCAGAAGCATGCCGGAGCAGTACCCTAACAAACGGACTACGCGCGCTGTGTCCTCCCTCTTCCTTGTCCTATTCTCTCCCCTTACACACACACACACTCACTCACATTAACATGCACTTCACTACCACTTATTCTGGAAGATCGGTCGGGAGCTTAGAGCTTGTCCCGGCTGGGGCGGTGCCCCGCTGGTGGGAGAGTCCTTGTTAGGGGGAAACCCCACTAGCCGACGGTAGGTCGGCGCCGGATCTCGCCAACCAGCGGGGAAAGATCACTGCCGGAGAAAAACATGCACTACACTAACGGGACTAATGACCAAAGCAGTTGACGTGCCCGGAAACACGAAAAAATCAATCAATCAATCGATCGTATCCTCTCTTCTTTTCGTGAATATACCACTAGTGTAATTATACCCTTCTTTGTCCAGTAGTTCCATTAATTACTAAAATGGCCTCATTTATAATATGAATGGCTGTCTCCAAACCATTTTACTCGGCGCGAATTCCTCCTACAGCATCTAATATCAGCATAGCAGTTAGCACAGAATTAAAATATATTTTACGTTCCGTTGATTCGTTTGAATCTATTTCGCTATCTGCCTGTATTCTCTTCTTCCCTGACTTTTTTTATGTCTAGGTAAAATGAGGATATAAGGGTTTTTTATGGGAAGGTTATAATGAATGTAACTATTAAAATACATTAACAATTGGGAATCTCCTCATTTATATATTCTGTCTGTAAATAAATTTAACTGAACACATGTCATATCCGCTGTCGTTTGTGAATTGCTGTAGTGTGTCAATTGTTTTTTAAAGAACCCCCTCAACAATTATACGTAACAAGCTTTCATATTACAACAGCCCCCGTCCTTCTCTCTCTCTCTCTCTCTCTCTCTCTATATATATATATATATATATATATATATATATATATATATATATATATATATATATATATATATATATATATATATATATTACTGTGCTAGCCAGGAGAAGAAGGATAACAAAACAGGGAAGAGGAAAGAGAATAAGATAAGCAAAGTCAAGAAAAAAAGAAGTATAAGAAGAAGAAAGAGGTACTGACTTAGCCCAATGCGAATGCTATGTATTGACTTGATGACTTAATTCCTATTTCCCCACTAAGAAGCCCCGCAACAACAGAATCCGCCAGCTAACATTGAAAGTGTCACCAAGGAAAGCAGCACAACTGGCAAAGCAACACATTATTTTAACATCATAGTAATAATAATAATAGTAATAATAATAATTATTATTATTATTATTATGAGAAAAAATTCGAAGTCAGCAAATACTTCAGTAATATTAGTATTTATCCTCTTATTGATATAATTAGTATTAATAAAAATGAATTGCTGTTGAATTTGTTGTTTTAGAAACATGAAAAAGGTAGTAAAGTAAAAAACAACAGAGGCTGGCCAAATTTTTCCAATATGTTGCCGGCGCTCCAAGTAAACTCAAAGAACAGTGACAGGCGGCAAAGAGCGTGAAAGCTCCTTGGGAATCGAGACAAAAGCCGGTATGAAGATATATTCGCCGTCTGAGAAATGGAAGCGCCGTGAAGGGCAAAGAAATGGAAAGGGAAGCGATCAGCCATCGAACAAGAACTCCCCACCCCCTCCCCTTCCCCACTCGCGAGGGAGTGTCGAGAAGACAACGCGTCAGACGCCTTCGCCAGCAAAAGGCCATCAATCTCCCCGGGCGCAGGGCTGCCAACAAATGAGAGCGTTGAATTCATCTCCCAGATTGAGTCGAGTGGTGAAATCGTCTCCGGTCAATCGGGCTGCTGCCAATGCGAACGCGGAGAAATGTGTTTTATATTGAATTCTATCTGTGCGAGGAATTCATCAGGAAAGAAATGGTGTTTTATCGTTCGCACACAGAAACTGTTTCTCCATATTGAATGTTCATAAAACAAAACCTTAATTTCTTCAGTGCTCTTTCAAGTAGCAATTCGGTGTGTACACGGATATACGTATCTTTGACGATTTACAGTGCTTTTTTTTTATTTTAAGAACTAATGCATCACTTTAAATGTAATTTTGACAAAACTGTTTCGTAAATAAAACAAAAGGGTATGCAATAAGTAAAAGATATTGTATTTCAAAATTAACGAAATAAGTATGAAATTTATTATTTAACGAAAAGGATTTTAAAATATTTTATTAGGAATTCATTATCATCCCTACCATTAATTTCAGAGAATTATATTTACAAAGAAAACTATATTTTGTGTAAATTTTAATTTAAGACTTTGCATACTCACACAAATACCAAAAATGCTTCATGTTATTTACTTAACCCTATAGTATCTCTCGCAATCCTAATTCTATGAAAAAAACATACATTAATTATACAGTTGCCATCACAATACATCAACAAAATTTATTCAACAACCTTTGAAACTATCTGTTTACTAGAACACCCAGAACCAAATTAGGCGTCGCTGGTCCTCACTCAGTAAATGTGTCGTATTCAAACATAAAGTTTCAATTTCGACTCTTCCGTGTGGGATGAGGTCGCGGGTCGTTGGCTGTTATCCCATTTTCCTCATGACCAATCATCCCCGCAACCGCCCGCTCGCCCGTCCACGATAATCCTCAAATCAATACTCGCCCGCGCACCCGCGCCTCCGACCGCTCTTCACCTCCGCGTGGTCGCTGCGCCACGCCGCCCCCACCCCCAACGGCCCAAAGACAAAGAGCGGGATGGAGGGGGCGGGGCAAGGTCGTTTGGGGCGCTAGGAAGACAGATCCCGGCCGGCGATTAACTCAGGACGGAGGTCGGCAGAGGCATTACGACGAATGCTCGTCTCTAATTAGCCGAGAGGCGAGGTACAATAGCGTAAAATTAAAAATTAATATTATATAATTAATATTGTGTAATGAAATAATTAAACGTGGGAAGGCAGAAGACGAGATGGTGAAACGAACTACAGAAAGTGGCAGGGAAGAAAGGGATACAAGTGGCTCAAGACAGGCTAAGGTGGAAATAGAAATGCATCAGTGTGAATGAAATTAGTGTCAAAACAAAACTAGAGCAACCAACATCAGAAGTAGCTCATCCGATGTGTAATTTGAGCTATCCCTGTTTTGAAACAGGAAGCCTTTGCCCAAGAGGGCAAAGTACTGTAGGCTATATTATATTATATAAATATAATTTTTATATATATATATATATATATATATATATATATATATATATATATTAGGCTGTATCGAAAAAATAGAATTCAATGGCTTATTAAAACAGTTAATTTTTGATACAAGAATATTAGCACCAATAAAACCATTTTAAAAATTGGTTTACGGTGCCACAAACCCTATAAACACCGCATTTTTCAGTATTTTTCCGCTACTTTTCAGAAAATAACATTTCTTTATTAATTAATGCTATTTTTACCAAAAACGTTTTAACTATAGTGGTGCCTACGTTACCCCACAACAATTTTAGGATCATTAAATATTTCTGATTTGTGCTCAGTGTGCCCGAATTACATTAGCCCGAATACGGCCAATTTTACGATAAAATCTATGAAATACAGTATTTTCAAATGGCCGTAGCTCCGTAAATTTTTATCCAAAATACTTTTGATTACATAAGATTAAATCTTGACATCTCTGCTTTAAGAACTTTGCTTCAACAATTTAACTAGTTCAATGCTAAAATTGCTAATTAGCTAAAATTGCGCTGCATGCCATCGTTAATAACGATCCACATTTGTGCTGCACTGCTGTGACTAATTGCTCTATTCATTTTAGGCTGCATTGAACACATTTGTAGAGGAATCAAACTGGTTTTGATGTTACTAGACTTTAAATAGCACTATCACTATACAGCTTCTGGAAAACCATGAGTTATCTTGTCCCTCTTTGTTTCGTTGCGTGCAAAAGTGCTCATTTCATTGCCCGTCCGTGCTGCTGAAGGACGCATACACACTAATGCATTCTGAAAGTCCCAGGAGGACTCATGACAATCTTCTTCACATTAAGAAGTTGGCACCGATACGTGTTCCGCCTTTACAATTTTTTTCCTCAACTAACTTTTCCTCGTTTTTTTCTTTCCTTTGTATCATAAATGTCCAAATCTTTTGAAACATAATTTCTCAAGTGATATTATATGTAGAACAGCGTTTCACTTTCTTGAGATATTTCAATTTAGTAAGAGCAGAGGTAGCAGCTGTTTTGTAAAATTTAAATATTGTATTTTTTTCGTGTTTTGTTATTAGAATTATTTCAGGTAGCAGGTATCTTTCTACGAGGTAGTTATGGGGGTTAGAAAGTATCGAAGTGGTGGTTATGGAAGGTTTTATTTATTATCCCAAACAGATTGGAATAAATTGGTTTTGTCCTCAGTGCTTCTCTTCATCTTTGGAAGTATCATCTACAATTACTTTCGATTTTGATTGATTGATTTATTCGTGTTTCCGGGCGTGTCAACTGCTTTGGTCATTAGTCCCGTAAGTGTAGTGTATGTTTTTCTCTCGGAAGATAGCGGTGATCTTCCCCTGCTGGATAGCGAGATCCGTCGCATAATATAATCTACTCAACTTCGCGAGAGAAATAATTGAAGTAAATTTAGTGAATTTGTATGTAAGTAAATTTAGTAAATTTAGTGAACATTAGTGAAGTGCATGGTACATCTTGTCATATTTCTTCTGTCTAGTTTAAAAAATATGTTTTCAAGAAATATACTACATTTGCATAAGTATTTTGTCATCTATATAAAACAAAAAACTCAAAATGTGACAAGCTCGTTCGAATCAATGAACGCACAGAAACAAATAGATTCTATGGAAGATGAAACGTTTTATATATGTCTCTATTTTAACAAAGAATGCAAAATATGTGCCTATAATTACATGAATATGCACTAGGAGGAAAAATTATCCAAATATGGACAAATATTCACAAACATATTAGTGTATACAGCATCAAATTCTCACCAAATGTCAAGAAATTTCACTTACCTATGCTCTGAAATAACAGACAAACATTTTAAAAATCATAGAAATCCGCGCCCTAGCAAATACTACCACCGCGGTGTAGCCCTGTGGCGAGTAAAGAGCAATGACGACGCCGGACGTAGTGACGGCAAATTTTACAAAACATCGATATGTCGATGTTTCGATACATCGCTAAAGGGTTTTCGATGTCGATGAAAACATCGACGAGAAAACATCGATGTTTTAATTATAGACTAATAAACATTCTACTTTCCTATCCATATTTAATTACAGTACGTTAAAGTGAATATTTTATTGTTTGATTACCAGCATGTTAGCAGTATGTAAAAATTATTATCGAATGTCAAAAATGAAATTAACAATAAAGAACATCGTGTTTTGGTATAGATTTCGAGTTTAACTGTCGATTAAGGCATGGACACGCCTGGCAATAATACATTCATAACACGAGCAGCTCTCAAACTTCCTCAGATTGCACAAACGAAATGTGCAGCGTGATAAAGAGGATGACGCAAAACAATGATTTTGATGCTGTGGATTGCTCCCACTCTGCAACGTGCCTAAGCCCCATTATTTAAAAAAATTTTAAAAAATCGATGTTTTTGCAACAAAATATCGATGTGAAGGAAACATCGAAAGCAAAATATTGATGTTGCTGTATCGATGTGTCTGGTAGAAAAATATCGATGTTTTAAAAACATGGATATTTATTGCCATCCCTGGTCAGGCGACCGCACCTGTTACGCAGCGCGGGGCGGCGCGCGGCGGGGCGGGGCGGCGCGGGGCAGGGCGGGCGTCGCAGGGCGTTGCGGGGCGTGAATGGGGTGTGAAGGGGCGTGAAGGGGCGTGGCGGGGAGTGGCTGGACGTGGCAGGGTGTGGCGTTGCGGGGTGTGGCTTGGGGGGTGTGGCATCACGGGGTGTGGCGTCGCGGGGTGTGACGGGGCATCGCGGGGCATGGCGGTGCGTGGCGCGCCATGGCAGGGCGTTGCGGGGCGTGGTGGAGCGGGGTGAGGCGGGGCCTGGCAGGGCGGGGCGGCTCGGGGAGTGGCGGGGCGTCGCGGGCTGCTTGGGCTGCGCGGGTGGGAGGGCGTGCGGCACGGCGCCAGAGCGGTGCGGCCGGGTCCATTATGCGCGTGGGAGGGCGGGGCTGCTGCAACTGCCTCGGCGCAGCGGTCGGACCAGGCGGCGGGAGGTGGACACGGCGATGTTGACATCATCGGACTGAATAAGACACTTCACTACAAGTACCGATTACTTCCTTTAGTATGAAAATGGCACATAATATCTTCAATAATTTAATTAACGTACACGGAGCAGTTACTTACGAAATACGAACTGATGAACTCCTACTCTCCTACCTAAGAAACACTCCCATTTCACATTTTCCTTCAATATCTCTCCGATGTTCGATATGGTAAGAAGATTGCTTACATTTACTCGTCTCTCCCATCGTATTTCGTTTCTAAAAACGGACATCGCTCTCTAAAGAAATTTCCTCGCAATAACCTTGGTTGAAGGTATAACCTAATGAAATCCTATCAGGGAGATGACAAGTTACCCACATCACATTTTGTTGATTCAAAGTTGCTCGATAAATCAACTGAAGAGCCTCACGGCTGAACGTTATACTGTCTGTCAATGTAAAAAAATCAACTGAAATCAAAGAGAGACTGATGACACCGGCTGTGGAAGCTCAGTGGTAATTCCCTTGTATCCGCAGCATCGTTATCCGGGTGGGTTTAGTGTGCGAGTTGCGAAAGTGGCGGGTTGACGATCTACCCGCTGAGCGAAGTCGAATTCAAATACATTGTGGAGGAGGATTCTAGCGGCCAGCAGCTCTGCTCAGGAGTTTTCTGCGGTTTCTCCAATCAATATCACGCAAATGTCGGAACACTTCCCAAACGAAAAGTCAACTGGCCGAGCACAATCTTTCCTAGTCTTTGTCCAAATACACAAACTTACACTTGCACTATGCTACCATTCACATCTAAATACTATTCGGGAGCTTAGAGATTGTTCTGATTGGTGCGGTCCCCACTGGGGTAGAAACGAGAAGAGGAAATACTTTTCAAACCGACGTGTATGCCGTTACTGGATCTCAGGTCCCCGATGGGGAGAATTAAAGCCAACTCCCTGAATGTAACACGAACTACACTCACAGTAGTAATGACATGCGCACGTAATCAATACTCAAGCTCCGTGCACTGCACGACGGCACGATGCTTAGTTAAAGGGTGGGACTGAAGGCAAACGCACCAGAGAGCAAGATGTTGCCAAAGTGTTGGAGAGGAGAAGAGCTGGAATGACGGAAGCCAAAGGCGGGTGAGGGAACTTTAGCTCGAGGCCGGCGCAGGCTGCAAGGGAGGTGAATGGTCGCGGCGGTAACTGCGAGGGAAGGGATGTAGAATTAGGAGGGCAGGGGCCGTGGGGAGGGGGCAGCGCTATTGAACGCAGGTGCCAGTCAACATTTGTGCAGCGTGGCCCGGTGGTTGCCTGGGCACGATAGCGTCGTTTACAAATATAGCTGGTCAAAAATATTAACTTTGGCTCTAATGTTATCGGGAGATGTGGCTCATGGCATTCACTTATGTCATTCCAGGCCTTTAACAGGGAGATGCTAGGTTCGGGTCCTGGCGGTCGCAGAATTTTTGACACTACGTTGTCAGCTAGGTCGAATTCAGTCGTTGTCTGAAGGAGAATTCTCGGGTACGACTGCTCTGATCGGTAGTCATCCGAGGTTTCTCGGATCAAGACCAGGTGAATGCCAGAGCAGTACTCTAACAAACAAGCCACGGACCACGCATGATCTTTCCTTCATCTTCCTTCACCTGTTCTCACCTCTTACTTGCACACACTTATACTAACATGCACTGCACTACCACACATGACGGGAGACCAGTCGGGAGCTTGGAGCTTGTTGCGGCTGGAGTGGTGCCTCGCTGGTGGGAGATATCTAGTTGGGAAAAACCCCGCTAGTCGACGGTAAGTCGGCGTCGGATCTCGCCACCAAGCGGGGGTAGATCACCGCCACCTCCCGAGGAAAAACATGCACTACACTTATGGGTCTAATGACCTTAGTAGTTGACGCGCCCAGAATCACAACAATTAATTAATCAATCAGTTCGCATGTTCTGGAGAAATACGCGACTCAGGATTTTTTGGCTGCAAATTTATTGTTTGATTGTTTACATACATAAGAAGTTGCTTTATTTCAAACATAAAAATCGGAATGAGATTCACATTTTTTCTACAACTTGGTAATTATAAAATAAATTCGACGCAGAAATCACTGAAAATGTTATGCAAAAACTACAATTTTCAAAGTACAAAATTAAAAAAGTATTTAAGAAGGGGTTAATGTAAAGGTTCGTGAGCAACAAATGGCAGTTCTGGCATCACAAACATTTTTCTGCAGCGTACAAAAATAAATATATTAAAAAAACAGACAGATTCGGAACGTTTAAGCTTTCCAAGTGGAACTTACATTGGAAAGGATCAAATTTGGAAAGTAAAGTTTTCAATCTTCAAAGTAGTACCTACCAAGGAAATCCAATTTGCTACCATCTGACTATTATTCAACAATCCCAAGCAGCAACAACACACACCTCCATAAGAACAGTTGAACCAAAAAGGACCAGTACTAGCGACTTTTCTCTCTAGTATGCGTAGCTTCCGGAATAACCTAGGGAATTGCGTGTGATACCTTCTTACCTGAATAGAGACGTGTGTAATTATGGAGTTCACCTTTTTAACTATATCCTTTGATAAGACAAGGTTGTTAAGTGTTGAATTATGAATTTTGCGGTGATAGGATGATGATGATGATGATGAGAAGTGAAGGGACAAGCACAAACACAACCATGCCTAAGCCAGATTTCAACCTGCAGCCTCCTCGGCACAGATGACGGTTGCCGCAACCACCCGCCACAACCGTCCGGCAATCAACAACCGGGGCAGGCATTATTATTATTATTATTATTATTATTATTATTATTATTATTATTATTATTATTATTATTATTATTATTATTATTACTATTATTGTTATTATTATTTTTATTATTATATGACCTTAGGTGAATTCAATTTCATGATTTCCTTTGTACTCTTTGCTCATTTGTCACATTCATCTTAACATCCTTTTTGTTTTTTGCCCAGAGAGATTAGCCCCTTGATCTACAGCTCCGTCCGCGCGCAGTCACCTGCTGCCTCCCCTCTTCCCTCCTCTCCCTCTCCCTGCCCCGCACCGCCCCCCTCTCCCCAGGACTAATCGCGACTGCTGATTGCGCCGGCCGACGCCTGCGCTCGCTGATGGCCTGCCCTGCTATCTTGCGACGGCCCTCGGCGTCCCGACGCAGCACCGCCGCCGCTGCCTCTGGCACCTTAGCGCCCCGTCACGCCCCCGCCGCAGCTACACCGACTACCCCACACCTGCACCGGCACACCGGAATCGCAACACAGTTTCCGCCACACTGCTTCCGCCACGTTGCTACTGCCACACCGCTGCCAACACACTTCTACCGCCACATCGCTATTGCCACACCGCTGCCGCCACACTGCTTCCGCCACGTTGCTACTGCCACACCGCTGCCAACAGACGGCTTCCGCTACGTTGCTACTGCCACACCGCTGCCGCCACGCGGCTTCCGTCACGTTGCTATTGCCACAATGCTGCCACCACACTGCCTCCGTCACGTTGCTACTGCCATACCGCTGCCACCACACTTCTACCGCCACATCGCTACTGCCACACCGCTGCCGCCACACGGCTTCCGCCACGTTGCTACTGCCACACCGCTGCCAACACACTTCTACCTCCACATCGCTATTGCCACACCGCTGCATCCACACTGCCTCCGTCACGTTGTTACTGCCACACCGCTGCCGCCACACTGCCTCCGCCACATCACTACTGCCACACCGCTGCCGCCACACGGCTTCCGCCCCGTTGTTACTGCCACACCGCTGCCGCCACACTTCTACCGCCACACTTCTACCGCCACATCGCTACTGCCACACCGCTGCCGCCACACGGCTTCCGCCACGTTGCTACTGCCACACCGCTGCCAACACACTTCTACCTCCACATCGCTATTGCCACACCGCTGCATCCACACTGCCTCCGTCACGTTGTTACTGCCACACCGCTGCCGCCACACTGCTTCCGCCACATCACTACTGCCACACCGCTGCCGCCACACCGCTGCCGCCACACGGCTTCCGCCCCGTTGTTACTGCCACACCGCTGCCGCCACACTTCTACCGCCACACTTCTACCGCCACATCGCTACTGCTACACCGCTGCCGCCACACGGCTTCCGCCACGTTGCTACTGCCACACCGCTGCCAACACACTTCTACCGCCACATCGCTATTGCCACACCGCTGCCGCCACACTGCTTCCGTCACGTTGCTACTGCCACACCGCTGCCGCCACACTGCTTCCGCCACCTCACTACTGCCACACCGCTGCCGCCACACGGCTTCCGCCCCGTTGTTACTGTCACACCGCTGCCGCCACACTTCTACCGCCACATCGCTACTGCCACATCGCGAGCGTCACACTTCTACTTCGACACCACTATCAGATCACTACCCTCACATCGCCGCCCGATACTGAAACTCCATCACATCACAATCACCTCGCTCTTTCGGCCACATCACTATCGCCACACCGTTACTGACACACCGGTACCACCACACCCCTTCTATCCAGAAGTTCCTTGAGAAGAGATCATTTTTACAGGCTGGGAAACAAATGAACGTCAAGTTGGACAATCGTATTGAAAGGCGCTGCGTCGAAGTCATTTGTAAATGAGAATGTAGGCTTCCGTGGCCAGAGTCAATATCTACTTGTGTGTAAGGAACACGCTGCGATCCAGGCACGGATGCCATATTTCAGCCATCATGCTGTGACCTTCTCCAGGGCGAATGTTTTCAAGTGAGCCAACTGCAGAAGTACGCATTGATGAATTGAGTGTGTGGACATCTCCTACAGTACGTTGTCAGCAGAATCGAAACTGTTGCTGCGAAATCAGCCACTTCTTACCACACCGCACCTGCTTCATATACCACACCTGATACTGCATATTTCTTCTACCACACCTCTACCGCCATGCCGCTAGTGCCATAGTTATCGCTACGCCGCTACTGCCACACCTCTATCGCTACGCAGCCAACACTTCCCGCTACCTCTTCAGCGCTCCCACCACACCGCAAGCACAATCGTAGATGCTTCACAGTCATCACTAGGGCTCGGATAGTTACGAATTAAAAATGTAAAATATATATGTAATTATGAGATTTAAAACAGGTATATATGCATTAACAATACCAAAATATGTACTATTAAAAACCTCAAAAAAATTATGAAATTATCATAACTTGTTATTTTCAGATGTTATACTTATCACTGAAGTAGTGTATAGTCTCCCAAAATAATGCAAAATATGAAAAAACTCACCTGAATTATGGATTTGAACAGTTGCTCAATCAATAATAATAATAATAATAATAATAATAATAATAATAATAATAATATCAATGTTATTAGTAGTAAAATGTAGTAACTACATCAATAAAGTAATTAATTACATTTTTAGAAATTTTCCTGTAAAAATAGCAAAATGTGTATCATTCTAACGATATGCTCTGTAATTACGCAATTATAAATACCCCCAAAATATGCAAAATCGTGCACTGTAAAAATTGCATTTCTCACCAGAGAAACACTGTTCAATGGACATATTACAATATGCATATATTTAAATGTAATAGAAAAAAGTTCTTACATAATTACCTTCAACACTGTCATTACCGTCATTGCCTGCAACACTATAATCACGGCACAACTGCCATCAGAATGTCATTGTCCCTACCGACACCTCCACAACTCCTAAAACTACTATCATCACTATCGCAGCTATCACTGAAACTACGTCCATCACCACCACCATCAGCACAACCGCCATTACCAGGGTCGTCGCTATCCCTTGATCCTTGGTTGAGTTCGCGTGGAGCCATCCGCTCACAAGGGACTTCGAGCGGAAAGAAAAGTTGACAACAGCTCGCGGCGCGATTCGGCCAGCCTTGAAATTAATTTTTGCGGGTGCCCGCCGGCTTTTTGCGAGGCAGTGAGAGTGGAGGTCCACGAAAAGTTGGCCTCCCAAACCGAGATACCCACGTTATATAAAGGTCTGTTAATAATCTAGGCAAAGAGAGAAACCAGGCGTGTAATAGACCATCTTTCATAGAAGTTGTTTTTTTTAAATAGACGTTGAGATACAGATTTTTCCAGAATAAACGTTCGAAACTTCTAGAGTATGTAAGGGAAATGACAATGATCCCATTCTAATCTTGAACAAGTGATTGTTATTTGTGATTGACAAAGTTAATCCCGCGACATTTCAGACGCCCTGCGCCTGATTTGTAGGCAATTGATCATACACTGAAGTGTGGCAGGCATGCAAACTCTCAGGGGACGACCCCCTCACAATCAATGTCAATAACAAAGTTTTGGGAATTATTGTTCAGTTTGTGGCTTCACTACTATATAAATTACTCGGTTTCAAGACCATGAGGTATGTTGTATGCGTGGTAAAGGTGACCGACTTTCATAAGTAGTCAAAGCGGACGAATAAACTATGAGAACTCTGTATTGACAGTGAGCAGACACGGTAATTCATCCCTTGAGAATTAGTTGCCACACAGCAGTACACGATGAGTTTTGTGCTAATCAGAAATGCGACGTCAATATTGGGTAGTGAATAACTTCGTTTCATGAGAATATCCACCTTATGTTCCAATGCAAAATGTGATAACCTTCGATCCGCCTACACGTCTCAGAAATTCCTAATATTTATTTTGCAACATCATTTATATTTTGACGGTACGTCCCATGATGAAAAATTATTAATCTGTGTTCATGATAAAATCCGATCAAATGTAACTAAGAAAAATTTTAAAGTTGTTTAAATTACTTCTTCGCAAAAATATTTACCGTCCTCTCAGTTCACGACAAATGAAAAGTAAACGGTATTTTCAAGCTACGTTCTTACTAAAATACTCGTCTAAAACTTTGAACGGTATCATTTTCCAACCATACAGAATTTTTGCATTCTTTAAAGCTCACAAGATATTGACTGATAGAAATTCTACAAGGGTTTATCAAGGGAAGGAAATGTATCTACTTCGTTGAATTAAATTTCTCCTGGCTTGAACATTATTCGTGAAATAATTTTCACAATCCTAGGTTTCGACACTTGTTACTAGATTATTTGTAACATCAAAAAATACCAAAGCATGTAATAAGTTAATTATAAGCTTCGATGACGTATGCAATATCTGCTCACAATTTATTTACATCATAGAGACCGCTTCGAGGAAAATAAATTAAAGCACAATTTTTCTACTGATTTTGCACTATTGGCCTTCTAATCACACTCTCTTGTTTTAGTAAAGGGTCTGCATGTAGAGCGAAACTGTTTCCTATTTTTACGCCTGGGCTGTAAACAAAATAAACTATTCACAAGTACACCATCACATGCAGTGAATCGTGATGAGATGAAAGACTCCAAAAAAGCAGGCGGCAGATTCAAAAATTAACAGTAATAAAAATGTAAAAAACTGCGACACTTTTACAATACAAACAACGGCAGCACAGTCAAATACGCAGCAGCGTAAAGCAACAGTACAATACCCCATTTGTGTCCACATGGCTTATCGCGTAAAATATTACTTTATCGACTTCAAACATCACAACGATATTGTTCGCGAATACACGGCAAAATTCACGCTTTTACGACTCTGTTACCCCACATGAGAAGAAAAACTCTTGCGTAAATATGCGCATAAAAACGAAGTTCTGCGGATACATTTTACAGAAATGCGATCAGAAGCTCTTTTTCCAGAAAGCCCCGGAGCTAGTAATTCTCTCTCTCTCTCTCTCCCCGTTTCCCCGCCCCCGCCCCTCCCACCCTCGCAAAGCCGTACCGTTTGCTTTCATTACGCCTTTTCAATTTCCACGCCGGGAAAGGAAGAGCCGAGAGGGGAGGGGTCCGACTCGTAGAGAGCAGGCCATGGAGGGGGGTGAGGGAGAGAATGAGACGAGGTGGATGGAGACGGAGGTATCAGAAGAAGGGGGTTCGGGTGAGGAAAACAAGAAAAGGAAAGACTAGGAGATGCGGTGACATTAAAAGCAGAGAAACGGTGTGGGTGACGGCCTCTTAGAGTGACTCATAGAGAAAAGGCCATGGAAGTGGTGAAGAAGAGGATGAGATGAAGTAGGTGGAGACGGACGTATCAGAAGAAGGGGGTTCGGGCGGGGGAGAGGGGAAAGCAAGAAGAGGAAAGACTGGGAGAAGTGATATTAAAAGTAGAGTAACGGTGCGGGTGGGAAACTCCGAGGGTGAGATGGGAAGAGGAGAAATCAGGAATGTCAAGAAAGGGGGTGTTGAGCTGTTGGACGATGCAGTGGAGAAGTGAAAGCAAGCGAGAAGAGGTGGGACGGGGGAAGAGGACAGCGTGGACAAACCTTGCCAGCGAGGTATACCGGCAAGGCTGAAAGTAAGGCTGTATACAGGCGCAACCGAATGGAAATGTGGGGATGGGGAGGCCGAATTCGATAAAGAGAGAGAAAGTAAAGATAGAAAAGGGAAGTGGCGCGTTGAAACGGTCCAGCTGTGCAGCGAAGCACTAAGCAGGCAAGAGGTGAAGAGGGGGGTGGGATGAGGAGCACGAAAGGGCAGTGTGCACAGTGGGCGTCTCTTTCGAACTTAGACGGGCAAAAGTCAAATTTCCGATTTTTCAGAAACGTTTGACATAGTGGCAGATATTTAACGTAAAAGCAGAGGGATACACGATTAAATAAGTAATACCGATTAATTGTGGGATTTTCTAGAATATTAACCACACGATTGGATATCCAAAGGGCGCACGTTCACAATGGACCCACAATGTTACTATTAGAACCGAATTACGTTTTCGCAGTACATCGCTCTTGTAATTAACAGGAAGCCCGTGTTGTAGAGAGATCTGCAATATAGCTTACACCTTAATGAAACGATGGAACTGCAGATTTTGTGAATGTGAATTATACAACGTAGAAAGTTAACACGAATTGCAGAACTGATCTGCTGGTCAGCTGACACGAAAGATGAGCATCTGTAGGGATGGCCTACACTCGCTTGCCTGGGGTGCCGGCCAATCGCCGCTAAAGTTCATGTGCATGCGCCGAGAAGGCACACATACCTTATCTCCTGTTCCAGCCATATAGATTTCATCGCATTCTACGTGATAATGTTTCGATAGCTAAATAAATTACGTAACTTTTCTGTAAAACATTAGATTAAAATTGCATTATAGACACAGAGGGTATGTATAATGACCTTAAAACTTCCACTATTAATCGAATCTTGATTAAATTGTGTTTCTGATACGCTTTAATTCAAAAGATCTATTACTAAGACGTGTATTAATCCTGATGAATCAAAAATTCAAATTTTGATTGAATACTACAACGGGTCTGTACACTGCGCGCGAAGAGAGGCACTAAGAGCATAGGAGCGGATCGCGGGGGGGCTGGCGGGCGGGCATGGACGGACGAGTTCGCAATGGCAGGTGGGCGGGGGCGGGTTGCAGAAGTCGGAGCGAAAGGGGGTGGGAGAGCATGAGAGGGGAAAGGGCAGGATAGGATAAGAGGGGGAAGGGGCAAGAGGGGCAGGAGGGAGAGGGCACGGAGGGAATTGTGAGGGGGCGGGTGGGGGTGGGCGGGTGGAGGCGGGTGGGGACGGGAGCTTAGAGAAGGGGCGGGAGGGAAGGAAGGGATCAGAAGTAGCTGTAGCGGGAGGGGGGTGAGATGGGGCGTGAGAGACGGGAGGGGCGGGAGGGGGTGGGAGGGCCGGGATTGCGCGGGAGGGAGCGAGATGGGTGAGTGAGGTGAGTAGGGGCGAAACGCAGCACGAGGGAGGGGGAAAAGCGAGAAGACTGGGAGGGGCGGAAGGGAGCGAGAGGTGACGGGGGCGGGGGGCGGAAAGGAGCCGGGAGGGTTCGAGAGGGAATGAGAAGTTAGGGAGTGGGCGGGAAGGAGCGAGAGAGGCGGGAGGGTAGGGAGGGAACGGGAAGAGTGGGAGGAGCGAGAAGATTGGGAGGAGGAAGGGGGCGGTCGGGTAGGCGGGAGAACGGGCCTCAATAGCGGACACACGCGGGCGGACTTTTCGAGCAGCCTCCTGCTTTTGTCGTTGCGCGCAGCCATGGAGCCATCCAGACGCATTCGGATGAATCGCCTAGAGCTCGCGCAAGCTAATGTTCCTCGCGACGAGAGACGCGTTGCGGAGCAGCATCAGGTCGAACACTTGGCACGCGCGATTCACTTCGAACATCTCCCATTTTGTCCACGGAAGCATTACTTCGCGTTTTTGAGAAATGGTTCTAACTCAAGAATATAAATCGTCGTTTAGGTGTCTAAGTGAACACTTTGACTCGTTTACAATATATTTAATCGTTTTTCAAATAAGACATATGTTTTAACGAGACGTCACAAAATAACTTATCATTATGTTCTATTTTATTCGTAGATAGACATGGATACAATGAAGATGTATGCTGTTTTTCATCTGCGTGTATCAACGCTCTATTTATTTCAGAAAAATAACCGCGTGTAAATAATTAAAATTTAAATAATTCCCCTTCTGGATGTTTTTCAAAACACAATGAAAGTTCGTTTTTAATATTCTGTCAACTTTACATATTACTTTAAAAAATAATTAAAATGGCATAGCGTATATGAGTCAATCCCCTTGATTATTACACTAGTAATTTGATTCTTCCTCATGAGCAATTTCTAATTTACAATTGGATAATATTACAATGATGTGTTAACTTTATTTTATGCACCAAAACTCTTTTGTCTAGGTAATGGAAGATAATTAAATAATCGTCCAACGATCCAAAATATTAATGTAAAAATGTGGTAATGTCCATTGTTTGAAATAATGGTAACAAAAAAGTATTTTTCCCAAAATTATTTTTTAATATCTATGAGTAAATACTTTTTTTCCAAATGTTACTTACACTCTTGACTCAGTTTATGTTTTTATTTTTTGTCTTTTGTTTATTTCCTCAGGAAGTCAAAATTTCGTGCATTATTTAGCAGAACTTACTTTCAGGAAATGCGAAAATGCAATAGGAACTGTAAAATTATGTGTTTCAATGTCAAAGACGCAACGTTCCGGAAGTAGTTCACTTTTATTGTCACGTAAGAGCCATCTTCAATTTATTGAACATCTATTCGTTGATTTATAAATTGAAATGCAATGTATTTTCATAAAGAATAAAGTTTATTATTTGCTACAAAATGTTAGTGTATTTAACAATGTTAAGAACTTTTCTTATATTTCTTTCAGATCACCGATTCACTTTATACGGCCATAGCAAATATCTTCAAGACTGTTTGAGATATCAGGGAGTGGATTACACCTAGCTTCTGGAGATGAAGGCGGAATTGACATTTTGTTTTCTTTTTGTAACATTCGTAAGTTTCGTGATATTGGCACAATATTAATTTTTTAAATGGAAAAATATATTTTTCCACCATCAATCTAAAAATATTAAAGAGATAAATACAATGTTATTACTATTTTTTAATATTCGGAGAGAAGCTGTAGTGAAAATGTGTCCTACATTTCCTAATAGACCGTGTTCCCCGCTTTTTTACACTGGTTTCTGGAAGCGGAAAGAATTTGTCTTTCACTGGAAATCCGTAATCTACTAGATATAAATCGAAATCACCTTTTTTTAAATTTAATTATATGTTGTAGTGATTTGTTACATTTATATCCTTCCTTATCTGGAAGTATGTTTATCTCTTTCTGCATTGGCTTGACGAAAACATTCGTCAATAATGCAGCACAATAATATTTCTCTTCATATTTCAGAGTGGAACAGCCATTCAGATAAGATGAAGAGAAACCAATCAAACATGTGCTTTAGTAGGGCTCGTACGTATCCTAATAAATTAGGTGTTTGATTCACTAAATATTTACGTTTTCACGTTTCTCTTTCTTCGATAATTTTTCATTCATTTTCTACTGAAAATTAAAAGAAGAGCGACGTTTTACACTTTCTGGCCATACCAAAATGTACAATTTTCATAAGCAATCTATATAGTATTTAGTTAACTTATGCTGTCAAATACATTTAATTCATCTTCATTGTCACTTGAGTTGTGTCTGCCGGCTTTTCTCCTCGGATACCCTTCGCAAGCGAGGTCGCACTGGGGAAGGTAGATAGATGAAGTGAGAGAGTAAGCCACGTTTCTTTTCTTCGATAATTTTTCATTCATTTTCTACTGAAAATTAAAAGAAGAGCGCTGTTTTACACTTTATTGCCATACCAAAATATATCACATGGCTAACGAGGAAATGTAGAATGTATTTTACTATAGTTTCTTTCCAAATATTAACAATACTTAAATAGTATATTCGGTGACTTAATGATGTTGGTGAAAAACTATACATTTCCATTTAAAAATCAGTTGTGTTAAAATTTCAAAAATGACAAATGTTACAAACAAGAAAACGAAATATTTTATTTCCCCCATCATCTACAATTTAGTGCAAACAGCATCCTGATGTCTTGAACCTTTTAAAAGTTATTGCTAACTTAGGTACTTCACCTGGGATAAGAATTATGTAAACAAGCTTTCCGAGAACATTATCTTTCAGTTTTAAAACTACAATGAATTACGTGACTTAACCAAGACATTAGCAACTCTTCAAAAATATTAGAATTAACCAACATTTCAAAAAAACGACAGGCAGCAAGCTTCTTCAGCATACAAGAACATCAACAAAGAGTATTTTTCACTTGGTTAGTGTAGTGAGTAAATTCCTTCAATTGATGCCATGAAAAAATCCTTGAAGCTCATTGAACCCCATGATTGTGTGTACTCTAATTCTGCGAAGCACACTATCGAGACTTACAATTCTAGGTGTAGTGCATTATGTACTATCGAGCGACTTCCATCTACCCGGTATTATTACAATGATATTTTTATATCATCCTGGATTACTATTTGTTTTTCAATGTAAGGTTCTTAAATTTCTATTCCAATTAATAAATGATAAGGAATAATTATATTATTGTACCACTTTTATTTATGGCACCCAATCCATTTATTCGCGCCACTTTCAGCTCAAATAGAAATATCATTTAAGAACATCGGAAAACGCTTTGAGAAGATTTCCACGGGCGGGTGACATCTTTCTCCGTCTCCCGATATTTTCCGCCGAGCGACGGGGCTATTCGGATTCGCAGTCACCTGTCACCAAAGTCAACTTCAAATATTGCCCTTGGGTGGCGCGCCCCGTTGCGGTATCTGAGCAAAGTCCATGCCCCGCGTCCACGGGGGGAGAGGGGGAGGCCGTTGGTGGCCGGAGCGATGGCACCGGCAGAGGGCGGCAGCGCTGAACAACGTCGCAGGGCCATGGCCTCGCACAGGGATGTCCAACACACGCTTCGTCGGTCACATGCGGGATTTGAACGGCTTCATTTAGTCCTCCATTTTGTCGCAATCCTGTCCTGTTATTTGTACACAACGCAACCAAACAGAGGAATGAAAAGCTTCTCTTAACAGCCGGTGTCCGTTAAGGATTTTAACAGACCGCGTCACTTACGAACAACCGAAAAAAACTGATTTGTACGAGTACTTAAAGATGGAGTATGAATACTCGTACTCCAAGAAAATGTACTTGTATTACTAAAACTATTGAAATACACCCGGTTGTATTCACAAATAAGGTCTTGGTTGATTAAATTTCTCGGCTATCAGCTTGATTGACAAATTTCAATCGCTTCCGTTGTTCGCTCTACTTCTTTATCTCAGACCTACCCGCAGAGAAAGACAGCGCGGTATGCACCATCTGATGACGAACAAGAATATATAGTTCATAGTACAAAAACTTAATCATAACGCAGAAAACACTATAGGACTTCTTTTATCTGATCAACACCAGGTGAATGCCGGAGCAGTACCCTAACAAACGGGCCACGGATCGCGAATTTTCCTTCCTTTTCCTTGTTCTATCCTCACCCTAACTTACACACACTTACACTATACTATCATGCATTACACTACCATATATGCCGGGAGACCGATCGGGAGCTTAGAGATTGTCATGGCTGGTGCCCCGTTGGTGGGAGATACCTGGTTGGGGAAACCCCGCTAGCCTATGGTAGGTCGACGCCAGGTCTCGCCATCCACCGGGAGAAGATCACTACCATCTACTGAGAAAGACATTCCCTAAACTTATAGGACCATTGACCTCGTAGTTGACGCGACCGGAATCACAACAAACCAACCAGCCAGCGAACCAACCAACCAAACAAACAAACAAACAACCAAACAAACAACAAACTGTAGGACTTCTTGTTTAGAGCGGGGTGATTCGCGCTCATAACCGCGTGCTGAGCCGCGCCAGTATGCGACCTCTGCTCTTATCGCTGATGTCGCAGACCAGTTGTTGTTACAAAACATTAGGCGGTCGCTCCGGTCGGGCTCCGTTTTCGTAACGTTGTAGAAGACAGGCTTATCGTTACAGCGACTGTTAGTACAAGCAGCAACAGAAGAAACGACGAACATTTCCGTGCTTGAAGTTTTGCACTTAGGAGTTTTCAAGCGCCGTAAGCCATAATGGACGGTGGGATCTCGCTCTTGCGAAATGTACTTACGCGAGTTTTGTGTGAAAGTTGTCTTATAAAAGAGGAATTGAACACAATGTGTAACTTCTAATGTAGCGAGTCAAATGATAAAATACTTGGTCATTTGTTTATGGTTATGGTCATGGTCAAAATTCGTGTTTTCAATTTGTCTCAGATAATTCGGAAACTATAAACTCCGATATAGGCCTGGAAATGATCTATGCAAAGCTCTGTAAAAGCAGGTGGCGTCTAGAATCCACGCAGGCAATTGTCGTATTCGACCCAAATAGAGCCCCCGCACACGAGCGTTGCGTTCACGCGCGTCGAAGAATAACACTGTCTAACGCGAAACGTCCCACAAGCGCTTTGGCCATTTCGCGTAAGACATGAGTGTTAATGTGCGACGTGGTAACTTAACGCGCGTCAACGCAGCGCTTGTGTGACATGTCGAAAATTCGGATTCCAAATTATAAGCATTCTGTCCTCTGCAGTTTCCATTCCGAAGCTTCAGTTTTCACTACTGAAAAAATAAATGATATCCCAGAAAATAGTAAAACGAAACCATTGTAACAAAAAGTTGTTATTGTTAAATTTATTGAAAGGTATTGTGATATTGTTAAAGTGGTGAAAACAAAATGGTTTCTTGTGATTTTTTGTCTATTAACATACATAAATTGGGCAAAAATAGAAAAATATATTGTAAATCTTTGCTTTTCGGACATTACTTATATTTAATAAGGTATTATCAACTGAATTTTGTACTTTTCATTACTTACTTTTGTGAATATTTTTTTAAATTTTTTAAACTTCTGTAAGATCTTAAGAACAACTAGGATTCAGCATCAACAATAGATTCTATTACATTAAATTCATTTTAGAATTTCTTAAAATTATATATTTTTTCGGTACCTAGTTTATAAACTAACGAAACATCTATTGCAAAATTATTAAGAAATTAGTTTCTACGAGTAATTCATTTCCACCTATTTAATTCACTTTCAGTTCGTCGCATGAATATTTCCCGTTAAAAAATCCCTCCTGCCTGATATCATGTTGACACCCCTGCGCAGAAATAACGAACTGGCGTGGCGAGCTAAGGAGAGCGGAGCGCCGTCGGTGGGTGGGGGTGGGGAGGGGGAGGGGGAGGGGGTGGGGAATTGAGGCGGTAGCCGCGAGGGGCGCCTGCGATCGGCTGTTCGTGTCGCGCGCCCTGCCTTATGAATATTAAAGCCGCCACCGCAGCACGGGTGCATTGGCATCGGAGCGACGCGTGCCCTGCGGACGGGGGTGGGGGTTGACGAGGGGAGGGGAGGGGAGTGTGTGACGGAGGTCGCGGCTGCGGAGGCGACAGCGATCTGACCACACGGGAGCCGTTGGCCTCTGCAATGAAGCCACCACCAAAGAACACTCTCTGGAAAGACAGTTCAGGGAGAGAAGAATGCCAAAAGAAAGAAGTGAGAATGGTATGATGGAAAGAAATGAACTCATGAAGAACTAGTGGTGCTAAAACAGCACATACTTTCTCGCTCGTACTTTCACGCAAAATTACGCGAAAAACACTTCCATTTTTGAAAAATTGTTCATGACCTTTCAAAATCTATCTTTAAGGAACTTATTTCATTCAGCGAAAAATCTCTATCTTAATAATTGTAGTTGTAGGAAGACTTCGAAAAAATTATGAATAGTTGTAATTTTCGAAAAATCAGGATATTTAACAAACATGAGATCTGCACCATTTTCTTAAACGTTCTTCACACTATTTAAAAACAAAATTTAATAAAAAACAACAGAGATTTTTTTTTTAATTTCGAAAGTGTTCCATGGGCTTTATGTAAAGTACGCCCCAAAATTAAAATATGTTTCAAATTCAAGGGTCCGCAACATCAGGCAGATCGATTGGAGTATATCAATTATGGATAAAATCGGCAGAACGGTTTAACCGCTAGCGTTGCCGACAGACAGACAGACAAAGACATACAGACAGAGACAAACAGACAGAGGCAGACAGAGACAGACAGAGACAGACAGAGACAGACAGAGACAGACAGAGACAGACAGAGACAGACAGAGACAGACAGAGACAGACAGAGACAGACAGAGACAGACAGAGACAGACAGAGACAGACAGAGACAGACAGAGACAGACAGAGACAGACAGAGACAGACAGAGACAGACAGAGACAGACAGAGACAGACAGAGACAGACAGAGACAGACAGAGACAGACAGAGACAGACAGAGACAGACAGAGACAGACAGAGGCAGACAGAGGCAGACAGAGGCAGACAGAGGCAGACAGAGGCAGACAGAGGCAGACAGAGACAGACAGAGACAGACAGAGACAGACAGACAGACAGAGACAGACAGAGACAGTCAGAGACAGACAGAGACAGACAGAGACAGATAGAGACAGACAGAGACAGTCAGAGACAGACAGAGACAGACAGAGACAGAGACAGACAGACAGAGACAGACAGAGACAGACAGACGTTTTGCCGTCATTCGATTTTTCGTTATCATAGCACATAGCATGTACTTTGGCTACACCACGTGTTAGAGGATTTCTTTTTTCAAAATTTAGCTACTGGATTTATCAATTTCTTCGTTACCAGGGCCTTGAATATAAGAGTTTCTCTGCGCAGCATTATTGAGGAAATGTTAAAGACAGAATATGGATAACAGTGAAGATTCAAAAATCATTTAAGGCTACAGATCATGAAACCGAGATCCGATAAGTAGAAACCAGGAGGAAAACTTCGAAAACAAAAGAATGTGAAGGAAAAAGTGCATAAAGGATAATGGAATTTAAAACAGTAGGTAGGTTAGGTAATTATGAAAAAGATTAAAAACTAGTTAAGGAAATAAAGCGTCAGAAATAGAGGCCAAAGGTCAGAACTAACAAATTAGAGTCAAGAGAATGTTCACCTCTAAAGCATAAAGGTAATGTGTTAATTATGTGTAATAATGTATTAATAATGTGTAATGTAAATATAAAGGTAATGTGTTAATTATCCGTACATAAAAAAGAACTTCTTAATAAAATTTTTGAAGAAGTTCTAATTGCCCTCAAAAGAACAGCCAGATAAAAAAAAAATTTCAGGAAATGTTCCTCCTTTCTTAGGTATACGTGACTCCAAATCGCATCCGAAACTCCACCATTAATAGTCAAAAATCTTGAAAGATAAAAATGTTTATGTTCGGTTCTACACCTGAGTACCTCCCAAAATCGCTTCTAACATAGGCTTGTGTCGTACGGGTAAGAGATGGAATTAGCTGCACAAAAATAAGTGAGAAACAAAAACGAGGAGGCTATCCAAATGAAGCGCCGGTCAACGGCATTAACTAAGTGCACATTGGTTGCGCTGATTAGTGATAATAACTAAGTGCAGAAACAAAACTAAATCCGTGTATTTAAGCCTTCATAAAGAACTCGCAAGACAAATGAAAGGGAGGAGAAGATAGTGATATTGACGTTGACGATGGAGGGGATGGTAAGGAATCAAGAGAAACGTCGGCTTACACCATGGAAGCAGTGGCAGTGAAGACGGAGTAATGCGTACGAGAACCGTATATCACAAGGGCTTCATTGATCATTTGATAAGAATCTCGATGTGACTTTCGGACCAAGGGAATGTTGGAAATGTTTCTGAAGTACGTATGATGAATGAAGCGGTGGTTTCTCAACGTCAGCGCAACGTTATGATAGGATCAGTTCCTAAGTTCCTTTACCACCTCGAGTGGTGCCGTCGCATAAAATGTGACATTTGAGGTGGCCATCTTCCCTTCTTCCTCCCTCCACAATATCATTAGGGTATGCCAACATTGCAGATCTTTAAAAACGAACTCACACGATCGTAATAAAATCATGTTCCCAGTCGAGAGTAGTAGTGCTACAAGTGCATACATTCTCATATTATTTGTAACTTCTGTAATTTTCAAAAATTCAGAGAGATCAACACAAATAGAATTTGTGCCACTTTTATTCGTGTATTCTGATATATTAGAAAAAATCAAAGAAAAAGTTGAATCTGAAGAGCTTTTCAATTGTCTTTATTTCAAACAAAAATTATGCAAAAACCAGTCAGGAAAAAAATCTCGATCACCAATTCTGCAGTTTATTAATGTCAATTTTTCAAATTTTGAAAGAATTCATAAAAATGAAACCATCACCAGTTTTATGAATGTAATTTGTTCTATTCGAGAAAAAATTATATTAAATTTGGAACCGATTTTGAGATAATACTTTTAATTGCTTAATTTTTTCTCAAAATTATGCAAAAACTATTCATATTTTCGAAAAATTGTACATAATCTTATTTAAATATCTATGATTGAAGAATACATTTTATTAAGAAAGAAGTCTGGTGGAATCTCAGTTCTTAATAAAATCATCTGAACAGTTTCGGCGCTAATGTTGACCACAAGTGTAAGACAGACGGACAAATGTTTGTTTGTTTTTCACCAACCAATGTATTTCTTAAATGATCGAAGCATATTTCTTTAAGTTGAGGGTTTTAAACTTTAATTTTCTAATAAATAAAATTATGTCATATTAAAATTGCTGAAGCTCTTTAAAAATTGTCGATTGGCACTTTTTGTTGGTTTTTAATTAGCCGGATTTGAGTTCACCATCAAAACTATTAAAAATATTTTTTTAATAAAATGGTTCATGTTTCTTACTAGGCCTCGATCATGGGTTACATCTGGCACCACCAAAGCCAATAATCCAATGCATGTACCATAAAATCATTTTAACCTTTAATTTCACGAAAGTAGGAAAAAAGGCAAGTAAAGCGGAATTGAATAGGAATTATGAAACTCCTAAATGAAAATATTTTTATTGATGTAAAAGTTTTATTTTTATTAAAATCTAACTTGTTCGCTAAACCACTAAAAATATAACTCATTATGATTTATTGAATGTATTGTACATATTATAAATTGAATCTATCTTCTTAGTCATTTTGATAATGATTACTGTAAACTAATTTTCAGTATTGTTCAATTGATTAAATAATTCTCCAATAGTCGGACTGGAGGTGGAGAATCTTGGGAACGAGTTCAAGCTCAAGTTCTCGTTAAGCGGAAATCGGACCTTCAGGTGTAAGGCAGATGCTCAATAGCCATGGGTTCGAGACTTGGAAATTACAGCCCCATGTTTTTCACCTCCATTCCTGCTTAATGAGATCCTCCTCAAGAATGTCAAAAACAATTATTTAGAAAGTGGTTTGGAACACCGTGGAGACGAGAGATGTAGGAAGTAGGTGATGGTTACTCATGCAACCCTGTCCGTCAATTCTCAAGACTTTAAAGAACTGAGATGAACCTACGGGGTACTTTAACGCATTAAAGAAATTTAAGATTGGTTGAGAATGGATTTCTCTGAATGGGGGCAAAGAAAGTCATCACCCACTCCAGGAGGTAGTTTAGAAAGATGTTTCGGAAAGCGCGGAGGTAGGAGGTGCTGGGAGTGACGAGGTTACAGGTTCGTAGAGACGTGTCAAGAGACAATCAAACATTAAAAGCCAACAATAAAAAATAATTATTGAAAAGCCTGTTAATTAAACGTAAGACCAAGCTCCGGTGCCGTCGTCTTAAGCACCGTTTCCACAGGGACCGCTAGCTCGCGGACAGTCGACAGAACAGCGTTTTCTCTTGTATAAACACATGGAAGCACTGCAGAAGGCCATTCGTAGGACAGTGCACTGGCCTGACTGTTTCGTTTTGAAACAGGAAACGGGCAGCGGAGTTCAGAAGACAGTCGTGTGTAGTTTTGTGCTTGTCATGATTGGTACTGCGTTATAATTTCATTGTGTTTGGTTTCCAAGTGTTATCGGAAATATAAGTTGGATTAAAACATTATTTTTACCGTCACTTGTAATCCTCCTATAGTAATTATTATCAGATTTTTTTGTAGACTACTTCAAAGTGGTAGGAGAAATATATTATTCCTTCTTTTGAGTCGCTGTGAAGAAACTAAATGTTTCGAGGATGTAGCCCTCCCCATTAGAAAAATGCAACTCTGAGGGAAAGAGTAATAATGAACATTGTGAACATTTTAAGTATTCGTAATGTGGATTGTAATTCATTGACACGTAAAATCAAGTAAGTAAAGTGAGTTAATGTCAACATACATTACGGTTTCTTTCAGCAATAAACAAGTACATCTGTAAAATGAATAATTGATCTCCCTTCAAATGACCATATCACCAAAAAACGCACGAACTTTTGCCATCGTAGACGCCGCGTGTTTAACAACACGGCTCAGCATCACATGCGGCGCTGTTTTCTCTCCCACCGCGAGCCGCCACGACAGCGCATTGTGGCTGAGGGTAACCTCTAACCTCGCGCGGTTCCACAAGTCGAGTTCTTTCAAGACAGTGAAGATAACAGGGGCTGTCTTGCAGACTGTCGGCCAGCAAGCTGTCCGCGTAAAAGCGGTGCTTTAAGCTAGTGCACACGAGCGTCGCAAAACGTACGTCCTTGACGTCCGTCAATGTGTCATCCAAACATGATCACTACCGCACAACGGCAATCAAATGCAACTCAGCGAACGCCCTGTGGTCTTGTAGCAACCAGGGATACCGCGGCTTTAGAAATTGTGGGTTGTATTAAAAGGAAATCTATAAAGAAAACGAGGGGGAGATGGTGGGTTCATTTTGAAGGGAACATTTTACACCCTCTTTCAGATTTTATGCAACGACAGTGAGATTTGTTTTATTATTTCCGAATGTTGTTCACAGATGAGCTCTCGAAATTACGTGATCATATTAAACGGCAAAATACCATTGTGAAGTGTTCTATACCACTAGAAGAAGGCTTACGTTCGTAATTCAATTAATCTTTCTTTTGAATCTATTCAATTTGTGAATGTAAAAACGTATGCGTCTCGTTTAACGTAGTTTAACGTACGTACAACGAACGCCGCTAATTCTGTGAGAGTTGTGCATGCTATGAAAGCCTATGCTGCTATAACGCCTCAGGAACAACGCACGCATTCTAAAGGCTAACGTCCGTTGGCTGCTACGCGACAAACGTTGTTGGCAACGGAGCTAGAATATCAGTCGTTTATAAGCGACCTGACAGTTCTCTCGCCATGTCCTGTGGTATGTCATGTGACATACTTTAAAGCAATCAGGTTGGGGGATTTGTTTACTTTCTCACAGCCAGGGTTCAGCGGTGCATTTCATCTGACTTGCATCAAGTCGTGGAGGCGACAGGTTCGGCAATGGCGAAGGTTATGATCATGATATCAAAATGTGTCATCGCCTGTCGATAAGTATTAATGTTTTGAGATTTCACTGTTCTGGCTCGTAGGTTGAATCAAGATTGTAGTAATGAATGGCAACAGCGCATCAAACTATCATAGTCGCTTATTCGCAGCAGCGCCACGATCCTTATGCGTCGCTGCTGAGCTACGACGGACGCACTATAACGTCCGTTATTTAACGCTCGTGTGTCACTAGCCTTAGGCGCTTCGCCACCTGAGCCCCACGCCAGGTTCACCTGTTTCCATTGCAGGTCGCGAGAGCGCGCGGCGGGGCTTCCGTTCTTCCTGAGCCGGCCGCGGCGCGGCGCTAGCATCGCGCGCTAAGCTCCCGCTCCGCGAGTGAATCAAGGCCCCATCGAGCACTCGCGCGCCGGATTAATGCTCTCGATGGAGCCTCCGGAAGCAGATGGTGTTTATCGATTTATTCCCGGTTGAAGGGAAGGATCGTGGCGGCGTCGCGCCCCGGGCGGCCATTAGAAGAGGCGCTGGCCTTTGCCAGCGGCGACACGCTGCGGCGCTCGCCTAGACGGGCGGAGGATAAAGGCATCTCCCACAACCACGTTCTGCCTTTTATGTTTTTCGTATTACTGAACCGTTACATCTACCAGAGGAATGGAAATTCATTCTTAATAACCGGAGTCCGTTAAGGATTAAACAGTCCACCGTCTATTAGAAACAATCTAAACAAATAAGTAAAGATGACGTTTGAGCACTCTTATTCCAAGAAATGTTTTTTTCTTGCTCACATATTTTTTTATAAGAAGATGGTATTATGAAAAGTATTTAGTAACATACAGCTGGAAACACAAATAACAGACTTTGTTATTTGCTGTTTATTGGTCTAAAGTCGTTAGTAAATATAGTGATATTGTTTCTGTGCAAACGACTTGCACGTATACCAAGCTTAGCGTTTGGCTTGTCGATCCACGGAAAGCTTATACTAAGTGAGAAAATCCACTGAGGAGATTTAACTAAATGACGCTAATCGTGCTAAAAAGTATTTTTTTATCCAAAATATTTAATATGGTTTTCATTGATGTGAAAGTAAAACAGAAGTGTGTTAATAAGCTCATTTTGATGACAGACACTCGCTGAAAACATTCAAATAGAAGTACCTTAAAAAGTCGTTAAGGCATGTATACTGGAAACTATTCAATCTAAAATTATTATATGTAATTATGATTATTCAATGCTCAAACCTTGTATATTGTGAACTTTCTAACAACGAGAAAATGCCTAGTTATTTTGTTATCAATGTGCATGTATAAACACTCTGTGCACATGAGGTACGTTGAATTACTTCCATGTTCTTGTAGTGTCTCACTATGCGAGTTTAAAATTACTATGCGAGTTTGAAATTAATCAACATATGTCTTATTAATTTTGAAAAATAATATTTTAATGTTAAAAACCCGTTAGTCGGAGAAATTTTATTGAGAGCGCACATCAAAAGTTATTCATTAGTAGGGGGACAATCTTTCAAACATTAGGTACCCCTCATTCTACTAACATAAATTTAACAAGATGTTGGCGATCAGGGAAATCGATAACATATGCCTTTCCGAAGCAATGATGAAATATTATTAATTATTTTCAAATGTACAACTTAGAATTGGCTTTTTCTAACCAAGCCACAATCACAATGTAAAACAAGTAGTACGTCTTTCTTGAAATGTGGATCCACAATCCCAGCGTAAAATTGCTGTTGCAGTTACTGTATTTTGATTGGAAAATGGTTATAAACAATTGAAAGTACGTTATTTATTGCCACATATTTATCATCCTACGCATTTCAAACAAACCATTTTTTTATAAAACGTTCGAATCATTTGTTACAAAAAATTGTAAAAAATGTGTTCCTTTCTAATCGCGCCAATAATACCATAGCTGTAAGAGAACATGGAACAGGAGCTTTTTCCAAACTAACATTGAGATTGTTTTCGCCTTCATTTTACTTATTTTTTAAAATATATATTTATATTTTATATATTTACATAATTTTCCGACATATCAATGAGAGAAATGGTTGAAAGAACGTCAATACAAAATTTTCGGATTGCTACTTCCCAGTTAAGATTATAGGAAATTTTCAAATTGATTATTGCGTTTTATTAAAAAGGACGAGTTCACTGAGAATGTTAAATACAATTTGCATTTATATATTTCCTTCAATTAGAACATTAGTTTGCAAAATTAGAATTCATTTTACAAACTAATTTTACACTCATGAAAACAAGTCAAACTTGTCATAAAACCTGTCATGATTAATAAATTGTCATAATTTTACTTATTTTGAATCAAAATGTTTCCACAGTTTACGCTAAGGACGTCCTAAACGCCGAAAATTAAATTTTAAGTGAAGTTATTGCCGCGCCATATGCGGCTGGCGAAATGCATATTAACGGGCAGGTGCAGTGATCCCCGCCAGCACTCGAAGGTAGTTGGTGGCCGGCGCTCGGAGGGGGGGAGGGCTGCTTTACGCGCGGAAGGCGGATGAAATTTGCATGTCCCGCGCGTGTAGCGGGCGCTTCCGCCCCAAAAATGGCTGTTAGCGGGCGCCCGTCCCCGCGCCCAGCGCGCCGTAAGCGGCGGCGGCCGGCCCGCGCTGCAATATTGAGCAGCCGGCGTCGGCGGCGGCGGCGCGGCGCCCTTGCGAGGGTCAGGCGCCCTTCCGGCCACTGCGCGCCCTCCGCCCCGGACACGCCCACGCTCACGCTCATGCCCTTCCCAGGCTGCTCGCTCCTACCCCTTGGCACTTGCTCACGCCAACCTACTACGTCATGGCACTGACCCAGGCATACCTATGCGTTCATGCCAACCTAATACGTCATAGCTCTTTCCCACGTATACCTATGTGTTCATGGCAACCTACTATGTTATGGCACTTGACCACGCATACCTACACGCTCATGCCAACCTACTACGTCATGGCACTTGCCCACGCACACCTATGCGTTCATGCCAACCTACTTTGTCATGGTACTTGCCCACGCATACCTACTCGCTCATGCCAACCTACTAAATCATGGAACGTGCACACGCCAACCTATTCGCTAACGACGACATACACACTCACACTAACTTAAATGCCCACAGCATCCTTCTTGTACCTCTCCCTTATCCGTAAGCAACTCTCCCTCGTCAACTTATTCCTCCACAGCAAACATCGTGCCTACCGTGAACCTACTTGCGCACGCCAAACTACTATGTCCATAGCACTTGTTCATGCTAAGCTAACCTCCTATACTTGACAACCAACTCACCCACGTCATCCCCCTTGCAAATCCAACCTACTCCCCCTCGTCAATCTACTCGTTCACGTCAACCGCCTCACCTACGTCAAGCTACACGTTCACGCGAACCTTCTTACCACGTTAACATACTTGCCTGGGTTATGCTGCTTATACACGTTAATTTACCTGCCCATGTGATACTACTCGCTCTTGTCAGACTACTCACCAACGTTAACTAACTCACCCACATCAACTTAATAATTGCACACACCAACTCTCTCACTTCCACGCTTCTCTACTCGTACAGACCAAACAAGTCACCCTCGCCAACTTACTTCCCCAAGCTGCTCGCCTAGGCGCACCTACTTGTCCCAGCCGTGGTACTGCCTGATACATTTCGGTTATCTCCCATCGGTTGCCGCCTCCGTTAATTTTTGACTCTCTGAAGTTTCTTTCCGCATTAGTTTCTACTTCTTGAAATTTTTTTTAATGTTAAACTGAATCATGTATACTAATAAGAACAATAAAAATATGAAAGGAGGTATTATTACCGTTCCTATATCCAGTTCAATGTATGGGTTCACCTCTTTTGCGGTGTCCCCTTCGTCATCCATCCACAGTCAATATTCTTCGTCATCCGTCCACAGTCAATATTCTTCGTCATCCGTCCACAGTCAATATTCTTCGTCATCCGTCTTCTACCACCGCCGCTGGCATTCTCTGGCGTCTGCGCCACCCAACCGCGTTCAGTTTCAGAACCAGTGCGATCGAGCGCTGCACACTTCCGGCGCCGCCTGGGCGCCTTCGCTTGCTCTGCCAGCCCCACTGTGCCCAGGCGTCCGTCGCCAGCGCCCTCCCCTTTCACCCCCGCCGTCAATGCCCTCTATGCCTCATCCTTCCCCACCGCCACCGCCAACACCAGCGCTCCCTCCTCTTTCACCCCCGCCGTCAATGCCCTCTATGCCTCATCCTTCCCCACCGCCACCGCCACCACCAGCGCTCCCTCCTCTTTCACCACCCGCCGTCAATGCCCTCTATGCCTCATCCTTCCCCACCGCCACCGCCACCACCAGCGCTCCCTCCCCTTTCACCACCCGCCGTCAATGCCCTCTATGCCCCATCCTTCCCCACCGCCACCGCCAACACCAGCTCTCCCTCCTTTCACCACCCGCCGTCAATGCCTCTATGCCTCATCCTTCCCCACCGCCACCGCCAATTACCAGCGCTCCCTCCTCTTTCACCACCCGCCGTCAATGCCCCTATGCCTCATCCTTCCCACCGCCACCGCCAACACCAGCGCTCCTCCCCTTTCACCCCCCGCCGTCAATGCCCTATGCCTCATCCTTCCCCACCGCCACCGCCAACACCAGCGCTCCCTCCTCTTCACCACCTGCCGTCAATGCCCTCTATGCCTCATCCTTCCCCACCGCCACCCCGCCACCACCAGCGCTCCCTCCTTTCACCACCCGCCGTCAATGCCCTCTATGCCTCATCCTTTCCCCACCGCCAACTGCCACACGTCAGCGCTCCCTCCCCTTTCACTCCCGCCGTCACTGCCCTATAGCTCTATCCTTCCCACCTGCCACCAACACCAGCGCTCCCTCCTGTTTCACCACTCCGCCGTCAATGCCTCTCTATGCCTCATCCTTCCCCACCGCCACCGCCAACCGCCACAGCCCCACCTCCCCTTTCACCCCCACGCCGTCAATGCCCTATGCCTCATCCTTCCCCGCCACCGCCACCAACCAGCGCTCCCTCCTTTCACCACCGCCGTCAATGCCAACTATGCCTCATCCTTCCCACCGCCACCGCCACACCAGCGCTCCCGCCCCTCTTTCCGCCTCAATGCGCAGCCGATCCTAACACCAGCGCTCTCCTCTTTCACCACCCGCCACAGCCACCACCCACCGCCACCGCCACCACCAGCGCTCCCTCAACCGATCCTCACCACCCGCCGTCCACAGCCACCGCCACCGCCACCGCCACCGCCACCGCCGCCGCCAACACCAGCGCTCCACCATTCACCCCGCCGTCAATGCCCTCTATGCCTCAGCACGGGCCCCACCGCCACCGCCAACTCACCAGCCTCTCCTCTCACCCCGCCGTCAACAGCCAACGCATCCTTCCACCCACCGCCACCGCCAACACCAGCGCTCCCTCCTTTCACCACCCGCCGTCAATGCCCCTCTATGCCTTATCCTTCCCCAATCACACCGCCAACACTAGCTTCCTCCTCTTTCACCACCGCCGTCACGCGCCTCTATGCCTCATCCTTCCCCACCGCCACCGCCAACACCAGCGCTCCCTCCCCTTTCACCCCCGCCGTCAATGCCCCCTATGCCTCATCCTTCCCCACCGCCACCGCCACCACCAGCGCCTTCCCTCCTCTTTCACCACCCGCCGTCAATGCCCTATGCCTCATCCTTCCCACCGCCACCGCCAACACTAGCGCTTCCTCCTCTTTCACCAATTCCGCCGTCAATGCCTTCGATGTCATCCTTCCCCATTGTGTCCCCTTCTGTCATCCGTCCACAGTTCATTATTCTTCGTCATCCGTCTTACCACTGCCGTTGGCATCCTCGCGTTCGCACTGCACCACCGCGTTCAGTTTTGCGTCCAGTGCGATCGAGCGTTGCACACACTTCCGGCGCCGCTCGCGCCTTTCTGCTTGCTCTGCCAGCCCCATCAGGCTCAGGCGCCCTGCCGTTAGCGCTCCCCTTTTCACCCCTGCCGTCGACCGTTCTATGCTTCATCCCCACCGCCACCGCCACCACCAGCGCTCCCTCCTCTTCTTTCACCTGCCACTCCGCTGTCAGCTCTCGCTGTATCGCCACTGCTCAACTTTTCTCTGCATTGCCTCGCAACTACTGGCACTGCCACTGTCCCTCCCTTTCTCCGCACTCGCCACTGTAAAGCACGATGTAGCCTCCGCCACCAACCACACCGTACCCTCTTCTTTCACCAATGCCACCGTCAATGACTTGAATGTAGCCGTTGCCACCTGTTACGTTCCCACCGCCATCACTTATCTACTATCACCACCGCCGTCAATGCCCTCACAGACGCCGCTGCCCCATCCATCCTCACCTCCATCACCATTAATGTCAATCGCCACTGCTACCGTCCTTCCCTTTCTACCACTTCGCGTAGATGCTCGATGTTTCCTATGCCCGCCCTAACTTTCCCCCACCGCCCCCCACCACTACCGGCACCGCCACCGCCCCCTCCCCTTCACCAGCACGGTCAATGCCCAAGATGAATCCCCGCCACTAACGCCACCGCCACCGCCATTGCTAACCCCTCCACCCACACACCCCTTCACAATCCCCGCCAATGCCTGTATGCCGCCACAGCTAGGTTTCCATCCCACTTTCACCAACCCTGTCAATGCCCTCGATGTAGCAGATGGCCTATCCTTCCCACCGCCTCCGCCACCGCCACCGCCAGCGCCTCCTCCCCTTGCAACGCCACCATTGTCAATACCCTCGTGTCCTTCTTCCACCGTCACCACCGCCACCGCCGCCTCCCTTTCTCTCCTCGATGTAGCCGCCCCCACCCCATCCTTCTTCGCCTGCCGCCACCTGCCACTATTTTCCCCGGATTCCTCTGCCGCTCGCTGCCGGCGTTCCCCTATCCGCTGCCTCCACCGCCCAGACCGCCACCAATACCGTCCATGTAGCGCCCGCAGACCGGATAGCATACGAGCAGCCTGAGCAAACATTCGCGATGGAATTTCGCCGGGATGAGATCGCCGACTTTCGCTCCTGCGCGCCTTCTCCGAAGCGAATCACCCACGTCGCTTCGAGAACGCAATAACCCCACCAATTCACACTGATACAAGTCAACACAATTTCGTTCATCTTAAGAGAAACGTTGATGAAACTGGAACTTTTGTACACTTCACATATTTAAATTACAACGCTTAGAGTATGCTTGTTTCCAATATTTTATCATATTTATAACTCCAACATTCGTTAACAGTGCTAATGTTTCGAAATGGATGATGTATTATTAAAAATACACATATACTAATATTAAGAGTAAGGAGTAAAAAATCAATTCCAATATGTTCTTCTCAATTAATTATATAACCATTTCGCTCTTCAGAGACACGGATGCCGCGGAAAATGGTATGATTTCCTTCTTTCACCAGGCACTCCTTCCGGTGACTCTTGGACGACCTTACTTCAACGGAGAATGGCCCCTGCTCGAGAAACTACGGAAATCTACCGACTGTGAGTAGCTGCCCGCTAGAATGTTCCTCCAGATTGTGACTGAATTCGACCTATTGACAAGCCAGTGTCGAAAAGCCTGCCATCGTCGGGACCAGAACCTTGGATCTCCTGGTCAGAGGAACTGCAGTGACAGCAGTTGATGCACTGAGTCAACTCTCCCTGTATGAGGATTACGGGTGAAAGAGAAGGAAAGGCTGCAAGCGGTCCGTGGTCTATTTGTGAGGGTACTGTTCCGGCATTCACTTGGTCTTCATCCCAGAAACTACGGAAAACAACCGAGAGTAGCTTCTCTGACTTCGCGAGAATCTCCTCCAGACAGCGACTGGAATTCGACTCCAGCTGCCTAGCTAGTGTCGATGTTGGCATAAAGTAGATTGTATTCCAGTGAAATCCTAGCAGACGTGTACTTAACGATTCAACTCAACATAAGCGTACGCTTGTCGACGTTTTGAATCAAGAGAATATGCAGGCAAACTGCTGGGGTGAAAAGAAGTATAAATGAATAGTAAAATAATTGTGTTGTGGATCACTCCTGTGTTGATTTCATACAGCGGCAGTGACTCATCATGTACTTATAATATAACTAATATATTGTTTTATATTCAATTAAACGAAAAAGGAATGTGTTCAAAATGTTTTATTTTTGTTCGTTGTTTGGAGAAAGCACAATTCGAGCATTTCTAAAATAATATTTATTTTCACGAAAATAAAAATAAATACATAATATTCTAACAGCTACCCTTATATAAATAGAGAGAAAATGCAAAAGAGGAGAATCTTTTTAATTCCCAATGCGAAGCAGCTAGAACTTATGAAAATTCTAATTATGAATGTTCCTAAAGTATCTCTAAAGAAATAAAAGGATTTTCTAGAAAGTGAAGTTATTAACAAGGCCAACAATTTACTTGGTATCTGAGAGAAATTTCTGTTCACCTCCTCCCCAGGGAGCCCTGAAACATGCAACTGATGAAAATGTAGAATATTTCATCTTAATGTTCCTCTTCGGAACAATGGAGCTGGGAAGTCTCAACCAAGTTAAAAGGCAAATTTAGTATATCGAGGAAATGGCTAGCGTTGCACATAATATCTACGAATGCGAATTATAATTCCCTTTATGTATTTTCACAATTGGCATGCAAACGGTCAATAGCTGTCCCTAACAACGTAAAATGTGATTTAGGAACAGAAAGCTGATTGAGGGACAATGTGCACGCAATGTACATTAGATTCTGGGTTGCATTGCTTTTGCTGTGTTGGAAGGTCTGCAGACAGTCATTTATTTTACGAATTAAGATTGTGTTATCACAATATATTATCATATCTAATAATTCCAGCTTTGATAGATTTGTCTGTTTGTGCTTTTATTTTCATGTTAAATCACTTAACTAAAAATAAAGGACTTATGTTTCAAATTTTTAATGTGTTAATATAGTCAGATTTTTCATAGAACATCTGACTATATTACTAAAAATATTATACGACTATAATACTAAAAAAATAATCTTGAACGTCGATTTGATGCTATCCAAGAACTTCCTTATTTTAAAAAACACGTTTAGGAGAAACTAATGATTCGATTGCATACGTGAAACATTCCCATTTAAAATAAAAATGAGTAGAATCTACTTTCATTAAGAATAACTTATTAAATCAATATTTTATTACAAATTCTTGTGTGAAAAAGTTATTGATATTATATCTTTTCATCATTTTAATGCACGTTAATACATTAAAATTTAATACAATATCATGAACCTATTTGGTAGTAATTTTTGCTCTATCAATGAAGTTCCATAAATTAGTTTCCACTAGCAACATGGATAACACAATCGACTAGTAGTTGATAAGTATCATAGGTGCACAAAATTTGTTAACATTTTATAATTTATATGGCAATGCAAATAACTTTTTCAAAATCAAATATTAACTATATATTTTATATATATATATATATATATATATATATATATATATATATATATCAATTTTCTTGAATTCTATTCCAACATTTTCAAGCTTCAAATTAGCCTTATCTTGTATTGTCACATAGCCCCATCCTTATATTGTCAGATAATCTAATCATTTTTCAACTAATTTATGATGAGTAAAGACAATTGTCCGCACAATTCCAAAGCAAATTAAAACAAAACTAGCCGTTTTACAGAATGTAATAAAACTTGCTCGCACTAGCTAGTTTATAATCTTTTGTAGTTCCACCAGCTTTTTAGTATTGTCCCAATCTTCCCCAGCTCTCCCCTATCGAGGCCAAAACATTTTTTTCACGTTTTCTCAATTCATCTGTCCCCTAACAGTAGAATTGACATATTGCTTTGAGAACATTTTTTGAAGAGAATGGTCATATAGGCAAAGTTTCATTGAAAAAATTTATAGCCATTCTTGAGAGTGCTGTCAGAGCGTTCCTGAAAAGCGCAATTTTGCGCTCATTTTCAATGAAACTTTGGATATTTTAAGAAACTTCCATAAGACATCTTAAGAAGCAATTGTACTTAGAAGAAAATGTATATCTTCAATACTTTAGTTGTACGAGGGCCCTGGAAAGAATTTTAAACTTTAGCAACTTTCGAAAATTCTGAGAATTTAAAATAATTCAATGTATAAAGCGCATTTTGTTCCAGAAGAAAATAAATTTTTAGCCATTTTTGAAAAAAAAAAAGGGAAATATCCTTGAAACTGCATGTAATTAACCTCCAAAAATTAAAATATCAACTTCAAAATCAATAGTCCACGATGTCAGGTAGATGAGTGGAGAAAATTAAATGTGATTTTGTCAGACAGATCGGCAAAATAAAATATTAATTTTAAATAAAGTCTCTGGCTAATGCAGAAAATCCCCGCATTCTACCATCCGATGGATATCTCACAGCCCCTTTCTTCTAAGCAAATTCTACAAGCTTGCGTCAAATACAACACTTTATAAACCGTATAGTGTGTGGAATATAAGTATTTTTTATTATACAATTTTATTATTTAGTCGATCTGGAGATTTATAAGGATATTTCGGCCAGCATAACTAACACATAACTAACTTAACATTAACATAATTTTTTCGAGTACACTCCCTCTAAAGTCCTCAATATAACTCTGAGAATTTGGGGCATGAAGAGAAGGCTGGATAATGACAGTTGAAAAATCACAACAGTTCAGTTAGGTAAGAAAGTGAGATTTTTGAGGCTGGATAAACATAAATCTGAAGTGTATTCTATTTTCAAAATAGGGTTTTCCAAGTATAAAGTGCGGCTAGAGAAAATGGTAGGGTGTTGTAGAGTTTATTTAAAAGATGAGATATGTATTGGTATATTGTGGAAGTACCAAATTTTTGTGGAAAATTAATGATCCACAGTGCTTTTGTTGAAATACCAAAGATCTTTTTCTGGATTATCTGCAACGGATTTATTTCGATTAACGCAGCACCTCCCCCTATAGTTTTTACGGTAAATTTGATCGAAGAACATTTTTATATAAAAGAAGCGTATGATCGGAATTGAGGGCGGATTTTCTGTTTATTGGAGGGTATAATTAGACAAGCGCGGCCTTTGAACATAAGTATTGTGCAACGTCACAACATTTTGCTCATCGGAACGCACATGGCCTGTGGTCGGCGAGGGGTTGGGGGAGGGGTGGGTGCTGGCGTCTGGCTGGCGGGGCAAGCGGAGCTCTGTCGAGGGTGCAGGCCGCCGGGGGCGTGTCTTGGAAGCGGGTGTCAACTAGCGCAAAGCAGATGATGTGGGATGACAACCTCGGACTGCAGCTGGTCGGCGAGCAGTTTTGCGCCCGAGCCCTAACTCTGTAATGAGATGAGGTGGGCCGGGGGTCGACAGCGTGGGAGGTCCGTCACGTGATTCCTCGCGGGAGAGGCTAGTGGAAGAAACGGCGGCATTTGAGTTTCAGACGAATTGCGGTGCGGAAGCATCGTGTCACTCGTGAGGAGGTTATCGTAAGCCACGGCTTGCGAGGTGTGGCGTTCGCCATGGGACGAGAGGCCAGGAGCGGCGCTAAGATTTAGCTGGTAGCGTACTCTGTGTCAGGCTGGCGCAGCTTGTCTCTGGAATTGTAGTGTGCGGTTTTCCATAGGAGTGTAAATATTGTACAGTAAATGTAAATAAATCCGCACATAAAAAGGGTGTGTCTAGGTTTATAAAAATAAGACCAAGTCATAAGAATTACTCAAAACGTCATACTTTTTATACTAGAACACGTTCAAAAGCAACAAGAGCGTCGAATTTCAGACAGCTTGTGGTTTGAAGATAAAGAAACCGCTCTTAAGATCACACTTTAAAAGTGTGTAATTCTATTGGAGTACTGTCGGTGATTCACCAGCAAGGTAACAGGGCTAGGCAATATTTAAATACTTTTATTTGAAATACGTATTTTAAATACAATTTGTATTTGAAAAATTATTTTTTAGTTTTTTGGACATGTATTTCGGAGATATATTTAACTACATAAAATACCATAGATGTACTTAAACTACTTATTGAAAATACAATTCGTGGATTTTATTTTTTGCTTTCATTCCAAATTTTGTGCAACTATCAACCGAAACATTTCTGATTTTTTGTTTACTTCCGTTCACTTTTTGGTTTAATTACCATAAGAATACATACACTATATCATAATTAGTTATTATTCACAAATTTGTCTTACTGTCATTTACTAATTAAATTGTATTAATTGTATTTACTGTATTTTAAGTATTTCAAGTATTTTAAATTCGAATGTATTTTGCAAATGAAAACCTACTGTATTTTGAGTATTATTTAAATACTTGTTTACCAAGTATTTTGGCGAAGTATTTAAACACTAAATTTAAAGTATTTTGCTCAACCCTGGTCAACAACCTGTGTTGGCGACCTTCTGGCGAATCCCCAAAAGAAGCTGGGCGCTGGGCCTCCCCTTTATGTCTGCCAGTGGCGTTGCCACGGAGGCAGTTCCGACACCGCCGGCCACTTCCGCCCGGGCGGCCGGGGGCGGCGGAAGCAGGCGGGGCCCAGAGGCGGCAGAGGCGGCGGCGGCAGGAGCAGAGGGGGAGTTTTGTTGCGGAGTGCGGTGAGGACAGCGGGAGCAGCGGGTGCGGTGGGGCTCGGAGGAGCAGCAGGGGCGGGGCGGGGACGATGTAGATGGGTGTGGCAGCGGGGGACATGAGAGGTGCAGGTGAGACAGCGCGGCGGCGTTGAAGCAGAAGGCGCTGGTACGGCGGGTGGCAAGAGTGCATGGGGCGGCGGGGAGGGTAGAGAGGGTGGGGTTGGTAGGGGTTGATAGGGTGGCGAAGGTGACAAGGATGGCGGGGATGGAGGAGATAACGTAGGCGTTCATGCGTGGAGAGCGGTGGGGACGAACTTTGCGACCGGTCCGACCGCTTTGGAGGGGTCAGTGGAAACGACAGGGGCGATAAGGATCGCAGGTGGTGGGGACGGCGTGAACAGAAAAGCGGTAAGAGCGCGGGGACGGTGGGGGCAGCGGCGAGGTTGTGGGTGGTGCGGGCGGCTGGGACATTGGTAGGTGGTGGGGACGGCACATACAGCAGGGACGGCAGTGATGATGGTGACGACGGGAACAGTCAAGCAATGCGAGCGGCGGGGGCAGAGGGGATCGCCGGCAGCAGGACGGCAGGAGAAGTGGTGAGAGCGGCGGGGCCGGCGAGGGCGGAGAAATGGCAGGAGAGGCAAGGGCGGCGGTGGCTGCGGGGTTGTCAAAGACAGCTGAAGTAGCAGGGTCAGTGGGGGTGGCGAGTACAGCAAAGCTGCAGGGGAGGCGTAGGCGGCGGGGACGGCGACACGGTAGGGGGCGTCGGGTAGGAGCGGTGCGACGGGGTAGCGGGGACGGCAGGGTTGGCGAGTGCTGGGGCGACAGGAGACGGTGGATGTGACGGGGGCGGCGGGGGCGGTGGGATCGGCGGGGGCGGTGGGGCGACAGGGGCGGCGGGGGCGGCGGGGCGGCGGGGAGGGACGGAAGGGTCGAAGGGGCAGAAGGGACGGCGCAGCGGAGGGGGCGTGCGGGCGGAGATGGGCGGCGGGGGCGGAAGGGGCGGCGTGGTCGGCCGCGGCGGGCGGGTGGCGGGGCGGCGGGGGCCTCGGGGGTGACAAAGACAGCCGGGCGGCAGGGGCGTTGAGGACGGCGAGTGGAGCGAAGCGGCGGGGCGTGCGTGCGCGTGTCCGGCGGCGGAGGCTGCGCCCGCGCGCCACGTGAGCGCGTGACCCCGCCCGGCCGCATTGATCGGCGCGCGGGCTCCGGCGCCAACAATAACACGCCCGCAGCCCACTCGCCTGCCCTGTGGATGAATTCGCATTATGTGCGCCGGTGCGAAGGGCGTCACATTCAGCTGCAGTCGAAAAGAAGGTTTTTCTATGAAATCATATTATCATGAAGACGTATTCTTCTTTTGCTTTTAGTGCCATGCACTCATTAGCGCGTGGGTTCCAGAAGACCCTACCGCCTTCTTGTGAGACAGCCTGAGCAAGTATACCAAGGGTAGTTTGCCATTGCTTTCCCTAGCCTTTCAGTGGTCGCGCTCAAAATTGGAACGCGAGTGGTCGCGTGGATTACAATTGTAATCCATTTTTTAAAATTCTTATTAATATTTTACGAAAAATTTAAAATATTTTATTTTAAATATAAAAGAGGAATGGTATTTAAAACACTAACTAGTTACAAAATACTATTAACTTTATTAGAATGTTGATATATTGCAAATTGTATGAAATAGTATACAAAATTACATGTATTATGTCTTTAAATTAATATACTCAAATATATGCGAGCAAATTTTTGTTTTTTGAAAGTCTTGTACTCTAAATGTTTTATGCACTTGATACACTTTGCATTATGATTATTAAAGAAAGCAGTTTGACAGAATTGCTTAAACATTTGGAGCCTGTTTTCTGAACGTGATTCAGTATCAACATCTTACACATATTTTCTTTATGCGCACACCCACTGAACACAATCTACGTAATACGGTCGAGTCCTCTTGTTTCGTTGAAGTCCACAGCGATAACAACGTCCCACGTTGCCCTTAGGTGACTTCGCAGACCCCTCCGTCCCTTCTCGGATTCGCATCAGAAGTTTCCCGCATGTTCTTATTGCTGACGGCACAGTTTTTCTCCCGTTCGTCCTTTTCATTGTTCCATAAGGAACAAAGCTAGATCCTTTAAAAATCCCCTCCTAGTTATCCTTTCTCAACTATTGTTCTTTGCATAAACATTCAGAATATTGATTGGAGCGATATTCTGATTTCCGCGTTGGTCAGAAACTGAATCGCGAGTTGTCGCGTGGATTACTGTTGTAATCCTAGCTGTTTACGGCTTATCGCTCGTGTAGCAGTTATCACTCAAGTTATATTTTGCTATAATTCCATACTTGGGGACTTCTACGACAGATACTGAAAAATCCATGCCAAACGTTTGTCAACTCTCGCTGTAAACAGCGAAAGAAGAAGACTGGATTACAATAGCGCGCGATAACTGAAAGGCTAGGGATGCTAGTGCACCATTGAATTGAATACCAGACAGCGCCGGCCAAGATACAAAATCCCCAATCTTATCCTGAATTCAAATCGAAACTCTGATTGGTGCTAAATTGCTACAGCATTTAATTTTGCCAGGATCGGCCAAGTGCCTTTCCTGAGATGTTTTACATGCCGACAAGTGTTCACATGCACGATGTCGATGGCACCTCAAAAATCCTCCGACTTCGACCGGACTTCGAACTCGCAAACTTCGGATCAGTAGCCCGGAATGATAACAGATATACTATCAAAGACAATTTGAAGACGTATCAAACAAATATAATATTAATATAAGTTCTTATTAAAAACTGCGATGTGTTTCACGGGCGGAAACAAAACTATGTATGATGATCAGGGAAGGATAATTGTTGCGATTTTACAAATGATGAATATGAATTCACCATTTGGTTTTGATATTTCATTTTCAATCGTAGGATGCAGGTGTCGGTTAAGAAAGTGGTTTCCATCTTATCGCACGCATTCTTGGCACTTCCAGAACATATTTTCATTATTTTTTAATCAAAACACGAGGGGTGGTGTAGAACCATAATATCATTTATAAAACTTTCTCACATAAAGTTGTACTTGCAAAGAGGACAGTTTCATTACCTTCTTTCTTCATGGGCAGCATCACGGAAGTATTGCTTTGATGGCTCAGTGGCAGTGCTGTCATTTGCGCTGCGGCGTCGCTGACTGGTAGATCAAATGGTTCGAATCCCAACGGTGGAGAATTTGTGACCGTAGATACATGGATCGAATTCATCCACTATCTGGAAGCGGAGAATTCTAGCAATTGGCTGCTCTGATCGGTTCCGCGGTATCTCCTATCAATACCACGTGAATGCCAAAGCAGTTGTCTCACGAACAGGGCACGAACTGCGAACGATCTTTCCTTGTTCGTCCTCCCCCCCCCTTACATACCATCTTTCACTTACAAGCATTGCACTGCTACAGTCGGGTGCTTACAGCTTGTCCCGGCTGTGGCTGTGGGCCAGCTGGAGTTGGGGTCCCGCTGGTGGAGTATCCTTCAGGGAGAAACACCCTCAAACTGACGTGTATGTCGACGATCAATCTCATGTTCGGGAAGGGAACCCAGCTTAAGTAGTTCCGGATTGAATACTCCCTCATTCATTGGAGCAACGGTACACTCTTCAGAGGGAAACACTCTCAAACTGACGTGTATGTCGACGATCAATCTCATGTTCGGGGAAAGAATCCCGCTTAAGTAGTCCCGGATTGAATATTCCCTCATTCATTGGAGCAATGGTACACTCTTTGCGAAATCTCTCATTCTTATATCTCAGTGAGAGCGTGGTGCAATGACAGACTTCTCACCTTCCATATCTGAGATCAGGGTTCGATCCCTGTCCAAACCGAAACTTGTGATGAGCAATGTGGTTGGTTGGTTGGTTGTTAGTAATTCCGGGCACGTCAACTACGAAGGTCATTGGCCCCCTAAGTGTATTGCATGTTTTTTCTCGGGAGGTGGCGGTGATCTTCCCCCACTAGATGGCGAGATCCGGCACCCACTAGTGTTGGCTAAAGGGGTTTCCCTCAACCAGGCATCTCCTTCCAGCGGGGCACTGATCCAGCCAGGACGAGCTCTAAGCTCCTGACCGGTCTCCTGGCATGTTTGGTAGTGTAGTGCATGTTAGTGTAAGTGTGTGTAAGTGGAAAGGTTAGGACAAAGAAGAGATAGGAAAGATCGTGCGTGCGGTCCGTGGCCCATTTGTTACGGTACTGCTCCGGCATTCGCCTGATGTCGATCCTAGAAACCACGGAAAAACTACAGATCAGAGCACTTGCCGCCAGAAGTATCTTCCAGATAGCGACTGAGTTCGACCTAGCTGCCAAGCAAGTGTCGAAAATCTTGCCACTGTCTGGACTCGAACCTAGGACCTCCCTGTCAGAGGCACTGCAGTGACATCAGTTATGAGCAATGCGGGATCGTGACAGTTTCTTCCATGTTCCCCTGTTCCCCGCAGCTTTTGTTCCACCAGCTGGTCGTTTCTCACTTCATCTCATTTTTGTGCTTATTACTCACTTCATCATCACCGTTACATCCCTACCCAGCTTATTGCGTAGCCCCGGTGTTGGCAGAATTTTTGCAATTTTCGATGCTTCGGATTTGCGGGCATTGTCCTTCTTGAAAATTAATGTCATCTGTCAGATAAATAAATAATATTTTCATTGCTAACGTGTATTGATTGTGTCATACCATGTGTCAAATGCTACATGACATTCTTCTCTCCGGTGACTATAATTCACATCCATTTTGTTAACAATTACCTGTCTGTAGTACGACTCTGTACACTGCAGAAAAATGTCGTGCAAAAAGAAACTTATTATTTTCACGCCTTTGAGAACAATATAATTGAATATTTTCAGGGAATCGGCATGGTATCCTATAGGTCTCAACCACATTCATTTTCTTATGTCAATAATTAAGAGTATTTAAGTGAGTTGTTTTAGAATAAGTTTTGCAGAATTTTTTTCTGGAAATTTCTCTTATTATTTGGAAGGTTGATAGCATTATGGCTAGTTCAAACGCCATTGTAGATTCAACTGCAACCAATCCATGTGGCGTCGATGAAGTAAAAATGGGGAATCAGATGGCAATACAATGGTAATTATGGTTTGTGACTTACCTTTCCTCTCGTTTTTATTTCTTCTCGCCGTATTCAACTCGCGATATAATTTGCACAAATTAAGCACCCTTTCTGAATGCGTTCCACCACTTTCAAACCCATCAACTATTGGCTTTCGTTCACGCCAAGAATATCCTCTCCGACAAGCCTTGATGCGAGACTCGCCACAAGGGCAGTCTGCACGTGCGCGGGAACCTTTGAGTCGGTTGCGCCAGCTGACGATCGCCGACCAGCGGCAGTTTGCGCGCTCTCCCGACAGGGCGCGGCGCGGCAGCCAAACGCCCGTAACAACTGCGGCGCGCTGACCCCGCTCAGCGAGGCACGACACGGTGTTTGCTGCTATTTCCAGGCGCGCGGCGGTGCACAGTGGGCGGAAGTGACACAAAGTGCGGGTGTTGGACGCGCTCGATTTCTTGAACTTCGGGCCCCACCTGGGGTCAAATTTCTTTGTGCTTGACGTTTGAGATACAGTATACCAAACTTCTTTGTGCTGGATGTTTGAGATACGTTGTACCAAAATTTGTTGTGCTGGACCTCTTGATTCATTATATCAAACTTGTCATCTAACGTTTGATGTACGTTTTACCAAAATCCTTTGGGCTTGACGTTTTAGATACATTGTATCAAACTTCTTTGTGCTAGACATTTGAGATTCATTGTATCAAACTTCTTTGTGCTTGACGTTTGAGATTCGTTGTATCAAAATTCTTTGTGTTGGACCTTTTGATTCATTGAATCAATTTTTTTGTGCTGGATGTTTGACATATGTCTTACCAAAATTCTTTGTTCTTGACGTTTGAGGTCCGTTGTACCAAAATTCTTAGTGCACGACGTTTGAGATACATTTATTCAAAATTCTTTGGACTTGAAGGTCGAGGTACATGCTTTGTACCAAACTCGGAATTCATATATGAAGGGTATAGAGCGTCGTATCAGTTGAGCGCCATGGCAATGCTTTTAAGACGCCCGATACCACAAAATCACGTCAATGAATGACGAAAATGTTCAGTTAAATAGCAGGTAATGACTCCAGTGATAAGTTAAAAATTCTACATTTAACGATGAACGACGTTTCGATCTCATTTGCAAGATCCTCTTCAGTATCTCAAACTGTAACTATATGTCGATGAGTAATATGAAAATGGGTAACATAACCTCAAATAGTCAGTTTCAAATACTGAAGAGGATCTCGCAAATGCGATCGGAACGTCATCTATCGTTAAATATTCGAGGGCAGATCGGAAAGTAACGCACAATTTTTTTTCTCCGCTGGCATTGCATCTGGAATGGGGAAATTGCACGACGAGATAGTTTGAAGTTCGCGTAATAGAGAGTACTTTATTTTCATGTGCATCTTTAGCGAGTGTAGCCTTAACTACGAAACAAAAATGGCGCGCATATTACTATCGTCAACTTGTGAAGAGTAGAGAAGCGTAGTGCGAAGTTTGTGAACCAAAGGGCATACTCCTAGTGAAATTAACAGGGAGATGCGTGGCGTGTCGGGGGACGGCGGAGTGGACCGTAGCAATATCTCCAGGGGGCGTGCATTCCTCCAAGAGCGCTCTACTCCAAACAAATCTTCTACGAACAGGATGTATTGAAACTGATAGCACGCTGGCAGAAATGTGTTGACAAATTTGACGACTATGGAGAAAAGTAGGTCAAAGGTATAGGGTTTGTGTTTAGGTACTAATTAAATTATTGGGCAAAAAAATAATTCTGCGTTACTTTTAGATCTGCCATCATAGAATTTTTAACTCATGACTGGAATCATCGCCTCTTATTGTATTAAAAATATTTGTCACTTCATTTCCCCAATATAGTCGTGTGGTGCACAACTCTGGGGATGTACCAGACAGAGTAACATCGACATTTTCCAAATATTTCAGAAGAAAATGCTATGAAATATCGTCGATGCACCTTGGTGTATACGAAATAAAGATCTATAGTAGACATGAAAGTTGAAGCAGTGAATATAGAAATACACATGTTCGCGAGGAAACAGGATGAAAGGCTACACCATCACGACAATCCCGAAGCAATTCTTTTCCTGGACAACACAGATATAGTTAGAAGATTGAACAGAAAGAACCCTTTCAAACTTGTGTAAAGTGAAGTGGACGGGGCGGTTGCCTGTGCTTAGAGTGGACTGTATAATATTGGTTGTTGGACGTTGGCAGGCAATCCACCCAATCCCTTTCGACGCTCGTTAGGAATTCTATGAAGATGTGGGTTACCATGGAAACACAATTCTCACCTTGCAGAATGATGTTTAATTACCTTTGAGTTGTCACAATTGTTCTTCACAATTAAAATACACTAAGTTACTGTTCTCAATGTGAGAGTACAGGAACCTTCCATCTTGGATCACGAAGTGCGAGCACATATGCTCGCCTGGCAACTTACTTGCAACTTCGTGTGAAATACATTGATTAGTTCAATTGATACACAATGCTGAACTACAACAAATTGAAACAATGTGGCTTTCACTTTGCCACAACATAAGTACAGAATGTTACTTTCTGTATAAGAATTTACGTGATCTTTTAACACGGAGCCCGAGACATGCTTCTCGCGAGGCTGCCTCTCAGCGACTGATTTCTTTTCGGTTGCGGGTACGCGAAGAGGAGATTTGAACTGATTTGAACTGGCCAATTAGCGACTGCTTTTCTAGCGGTTGCGGTATGGCGAAGAGGGGTGAATTTGAACAGACCAATTGGCAACTGCTGGAATTTTGAAATGTTCTGGAAGGCTTTAGAAGGTTCGGGTGGCCGAGAGGGAATATCCACACCACGTGCGCGGCGCGGTGGTGCCGCTCGGCTATGGAATTTTTCCATACCGCGCTTCCGGTGATGCCGCCTAGGGCGTAGGAAGTGTTTTAATTTATATCTCCCTTTTCTGCTTTTGCGTGTGGGCCCGAACATGAGGTGACAAAGTTTTTTAAGAACTAGGAACTAAAATAAATAGTCAACACAAGCGTACTCGTACTAGAAACACAAGAAAGAATGTTTTTAACTTCAATTTGAAACTAAGACGACGTTAATGAGCCTTCGTACAAATTTTATTTCATAGTAGCTTAGGTCAAAATAAAATTGCTTATTAGTCTATAAGAGTAGATTGTAATGTTTATGAAAATAAAAAGATTTTAAAAAACTGGTTCGTTCCCGCCCCAGGCGCTTCGGCCCACTCGGAGGCCGAACGCGTGCGGCCACGCCCCTCGCCTGTTTGCGCCGCGTGGCCGCTGCTCTTCTGTCGCATCGCATCCCGGGCTCGAAATGACTCACTGGTTACACGGCCGCGCCGCCCACGCGCCAGCATGTGGCCTCAACGCACCCAGCGAAGCCCCTGCCCGCCCACGGCCCTCCACGCGTGGGAGGACGCCGCTGACTTTACGGCGCATCATGGCACCGGGGGCGTGGGCGATTGTTTACAGAACGTCCCTCGAGAAAAATTGAATGTTAGCAGCTGGGAGAGTCTTTTGTTTTCGGACGCGTTTTATTTTGGGCGATAAACCATTGTTCTTGGTTGAAATATTTTGTGCGTTTTTGATTACTTGGAGCTGCATTTGATTAGAAAGATAAATTTCCGCGGAAAAGATGTACAATATGAATTGAAAGATAATTTTTATCATTCCTTGAAGCTTATAAGTTTGTTTTTCTACATTTTTATGATTTTTGAGTACTTTTACTTCTTGTGAGATTAATCTGAATCACCTAAACATAACGCCAAACATTACATAACCTTGGGCATGAGTGATTATTTACAGAACGTCCCTCGAGAAAAAACTAAATGTTAGGAAGTAGTGGATACTTTTGTTTTCAAGCACTTGTATTTTTTATGATAAACCATTTTTCCTAGTCATAATATTTTGCAAATTTTCGAACACTTGGAAGCACATTTAATTTGAAAGATACATTTCCGCAAAATCACTGTACGATCGGAAATGAAATATGATTTGTATCATACCATCAGTCTTCAAAGTTTGATTTTTTTCTTTATTGTTCTAATTTTCGCTTAATTTTCCTTCTTCCTTTACCTCTTGTGCGATTAATTTGGAGCATAATTACAAACAATGACCCCCATCTCGATCAGGTTTTTCGTCCAGTTTCCCTGATCCATTGAGCAAATGCTGAGATGGCCCCTTGTTTTGCTTCTGGACATAAATGTAACTTCATTTTCTGTGCCTGTCTTCTAGAATTCAGTGGGAAATACAATTATTCAAATTATCCTTTCCATGTCGCGGCAGGAAGTAATAAGAGTCAAAATTTATTGCTTATTTATCCTTGAAAATAGATTTTATTACATGGGAGTTTTTTGTTTGTTTTTTTCTCCCTTTCAAAATTCAAAATGTATTGCTTATTTATCCTTGAAAATAGATTTTATTACATGGGAGTTTTTTTGTTTTTTTTCTCCCTTTCAAAATTCAAAATTTAAGTAGTATATGACTTATTGTAGGGATCACAGAATTTTGAAAATGTGCACACAATTCACTTTTCCCCATAGCACGTCATACGCAGTTTTGAACTATTTTTTTGGCGTAAAATAAATAAATAAATAAAAACATCATTAAATATTTACAACATTAATTCACGCGCGAACGTACATGATTACTATGTAGACATCAAACCGACGATTACAGCAGTGTTATTATGTGGTGTTAAACCGCATTTTCTTTTGAAAATAATACTGTAACTTTCCTCACGTCAATGTAAATATTGAATACTTTGAATCTTCACAAGTTTTATCTAAGAGCATTTGTAATTAAATTATTCCATCCTCGAGAGATACTAGTTGAAAAACAAAAGTGTTATCGATACGTAGAAAATCAAGCCAGTCTCCTTTGCTGAAAAGAAAAAGTCACAGCAATGAATACCAATGAGCAGAGAGCAGTTTCGAAACGTCCCGAGCATCCAGAAGGCCAATCAAGCGGAAAGGCGGTCTGGAAGCGCGCGCCGGGGGTCAGATGAGCGCAGGGAGCGGGTGGTGGGTGGGCGCAGAGGCGGCTACGAAGCGGCGTCGAGGGGCTGCCGTGAGGGCGACACCCCAAGGGCCTCCCCCGCCCTCCGCTCCGCTGGAAGCGAAGGCGGGGAGGGGGATGCGAGAAGAAAAGATGGCGAAGGCGGAGGCCACGGTAGAGGCAGAGTCGGAAGCGGAGGCAGAGGAGAAGTAGGCGCGGAGGCAAACGCCAAGGCGGAGGTCGTGGTAAGACGGGAGGGAACAGGAAGACGCAGGTGGTGACGGAGCGAAGGCGAAGAGAGAGGCAAAGACGACGATGTCGGCTATGATGAAAGTGGAAGAGGAGGTGGGGCCGGAAGTGGAGGCAATGTGAAGGCGAAGAGAAAGGCAAAGGCGTAGAGGGTAAAGGCGGAGAGGAAGGCGAAGGCAAAGGAGAAGGCGACGGTGATAGCGATGGCGATGGCGATGGCTAAATTGGAGAAGGAGGCGAGACCGGAGGCGAAGGCGGAGGCGCAGGCGGATGCGGAGGAGGCAAGACGGGAGCGAACAGGAAGGCGCAGGTGGTGACGGAGCGAATGCGGAGAGAGAGGCAAAGACGACGGTGTCGGCGATGGTGAAAGTGGAGGAGGAGGCGGAGCCGGAAGTGGAGGCTGTGTGAAGGCGAAGAGAAAGACAAAGGCGGAAAGGGTAAAGGCGGAGAGGAAAGCGAAGGCAAAGGCGAAGGTGACGGTGACGGCGATGGCGATGGCGAAAGTGGAGGAGAAAGCGAGGCCGGAGGCGAAGGCGGAGACGAAGGCGAAAGCGGAAGAGGGAAGATGAGAGCGAACAGGAAGGCGCGGGCGGTGACGGTGCCAAGGCGGAGAAAACGGCAAAGGCGACGGCGTCGGTGATGGCGAAAGAGGAAGAGGAGCCGGGGCCGGAAGTGGAGGCAATACGAAGGCGTCCGCGAAGGCACAGGTGGTAGCTGGGCAAAGGTAACAGCGATGGCGAAACCGGAGTAGGATGCGAGGCCAAAGGTGAAGGCGGAGACGAAAGCAATAGAAACGTAGGTGCGAAGGCGCAGACAGTGGTGGGGAAAACTGGAGAGGAAGGCGAAGGTGTAGGAGATGCGGCAGGAGGTCGAGGCGAAGGCGAAAGCAAACCGAGGAAGCGGGAGTGGAGGCGGACGTCGGGCCCGGGAATGGCAGCGCCCTCAGGACGTCTGTCGCAGCGAGGGCGGGCAAAGGCGTCATTTAAGAGGGAAGGCCCCGAGGGGTCGATCGGGAGTTATCTCCGTCGAAGGTTAAGTGCGAAGCGATTCCAAGGCGACGGTCGTTTCGGACGCAACTCCGGATCCTCCACGCGTAACGGGCATTGGTCTCTCCTCCAGACCCACTGGCCTCGGATCAAGTGCAACGCCTGTTAGTGAGCGCTCATGCACTTCCCGATCCCGTTCCGAGCAATTGCAGTTCTAGAATTCGATTTCTAGATTGGTCGTTTCGGAAAATCCTTTCCGGAATTTTTGGATGTTTTAGACGATGTATTCAAAACAACTTTAATACTTCCATTATCTCTTCTTATCTGAATTTAAAAACATTGATAAAATACAATGATATTTCTTACTGAAATCACTATAATAAATTCCAACAAATGGGAAGATAGCACAGTTTGCTGGAAATGCACGAGAGTATCCACTGAAGTAGAGTATTTGGAAGGTAAAAAATGTAATATGATTATTTGAATTGCGTGATCATTGAAACAACTTCGTTTTCTTACTCTCTCGTAAGCCTGATATAAATATTGAAAAATATTTGAATTACTTTCTAATCCACTGCTTCTTAAAATATTGCATCCCTTTTTTGGGTGGATTTCCTTCATTCTCTGCACAGTGAACCCCTTGTGTTCAGTAAAATCATTTAAATTATATTTGAAAACTCTCTAAAAATTATTTTATTCCAATGTAGGCAATCAGTACATCAGTAACAACCTGTGAGGGAGCACGCTAATGGTCTACAGAACTGAGCGAAATACCTTCTCGCCATTAGAGTTTCCCGGACTGAACTTGTACGGTCTAGAACGCGTTTGCAAAGTCAAACAACGGGAATTTGGAGAATAGCAAGCCAAGTTCACTTGTAAGTATCTTCAGCACGAGATGTTCTCTTGCTAACAATCCTTCGAAACCAGAAAGAAGACGCATCCGAGATTACTCAGACGTCCTTGTCTTCATCGGTAACAATCTACCTAGTTTAAAGGCAACACATTGTTAAATTCTTAACAAGATTTAAAACATCCGAACACCTCAAAATAATTTCATAAGAAAAATTGAACAATTTATTTAAAACTATTGAAAAATAGTTCAAACATGTAAATATTTTAGAAAAGACGAACTCATGAGAAAAATACACAGGTTTATATTTTTTTTCTTTTTTAGACTAGTATAACATTTAAAATAATGATATCACTTAGAAAGTTAACAAACTGCATCAAAAAGCTTCGACAGAAACTGGACGAAAACGTACCGTCATTTTTGGTAGCTTATAAAGTGACGTTCATAAAAGCGACATTATTCATATCCGCTTACCAGGAACATCTCTTGCGGTCTAACATCTGTGCTTGGCGAGGTCCGCAAAATCTTCCTCTTCCTCAGAGCAAGCCTCCTTAAAACGTATCGTATTTCATTTGCATATTCTTTGTGAGAAGTTCCTTGGGGATCCTCTCTTCCTTTAAACGGTCCGTCGGCGAGGCTCGCCGCAGCCTCCAAGCAGCTACTTACGAACTATCGACCAACTATCGGCTTCCCACCTTGAAGAAATCGGGCGCGATCGGTTTGCCTCTGTGAGCAAATCGGGTTCAAGGCAGCAGCGATCGGCGGCCGCGGCGGCAGCTGGCAGCGACACGAGGACCGGCGGCGGCGGGGGCGGGCGCCCAGACGCCCTCGGCGCACAGTGGGAGAGGAGAAAATTACTACGGCTCCAAATTTTGGGAATTTTTTTTTACTTTCTCGCTATGGAGTAGAGAGAAATTTAGGTATTGCTGCGCGAAGAATGGCGAATGTTTGGCAGAAAAACTCTTATTTGTGAGTTCTTTGTACCGAAAAATCGAATGATAAGCAAAGCGTTCTTCCGTCCGTCCGTCCGTGAACAACGCTAACGGTCAAACTGTTCAACTGATTTTCTCCCAAATTGATACTCTCCAATCTGACTCATGAGGCGGCCCCTTGAATTTGAAACCGATATTTTAATTTTAGAGGGGTACTTTACGTTAAGGCCCTGGGCCATTTTCAAAATTTCCAAAAAAGTGGCTTTATGGTTTTTGAATAAATTTTGTTGTTTGATACTGTAAAGGACGTTTAAAAGAATGGTGCAGGTCTCATGTAGGTTGAAAACGTTGATTTTTGAAAATTTCAAAAATTCAATTTTTTTTTCGGAGTCTTCCTACAACTAATATATTAAAGATAGATATTTTTGTCTTTATGAAATCTGTTCCTTAAAGATACATTTTGAAATAAGATCAAGTACAATTTTTATGAAAATTTGAGTAAATTTGAGTAATTTTGCGTGAGAATACGGGCAAAAAAGTATGTGCTGTTATAGCACCACTAGTTTTATAATTGAAGGGGTCAGAAAGAGATAGTTACAATTTTGAGTTGAGAATCGTTGAACACTACTAGATCGACATTTTACCCTTTCAGTTAAAGAGTATTCAATTTTTTCACGAGATGGCTGTGAATGCCTAATATCTAATAGTCGTAACTCTATAGATACAGTACATGTATCGGCGAGTATTAATCCAGGTGTTTTTTTAAACGTATAGCTTGATAATATCTGACTTACGTAGCCGTCTATTGATATACATGTACCACCAAATATTTATCCACCAGAAACATAAAATTGCTTGGGTATTGATTGTGATTATCTTTCATGGACTCATGCAATTATTATCATTTTAAGATTGTTAACATGAAAAATATTTTATCTCTGCTTTTGGAGTTGGTTTAGATCATTGCATTTAGACATAGTTTGGCCTATTCTAGTTGTCAAAATCTTTTTTAAGTATTTTGACTGAATTTCACCCTTTTTTAATTCTTATTCTAATGTTTTCCTGGCACCAATCTAGATCAAGCTGGAAATCTGGCCAACTGTAGGCCTCGCCAATACATAGACACTGTTGCGTTCGTTCTTTCTCTGCATGCGGAGGCGCGATGTGCAAGACGTATTGAGGTCAGGGTCTAACGCCACGAAGAGTCAAAATCCACTATGAAAGAAATAAAGAAAGAAAGAGACCGACAAACAGAGAAAGAGAGATTATAAAAGTCAAGATTCTTGAAATTCTTTCCATGTTGGCGAAATTCTTTCTTCAACCAAGAGCAATCCCATGTTACGGTTCAGAAGAGTTTTTGCCCCCTTTCGAAATTGTTTCCATTGCGTATCATTGTTAACGTTCATTTGTTATTCTTTCAACGTCTTTTTGCATCCTTATTTTAGGCAAAATAGATGTTTTCATGACTTAATTGATTAAAAATAATTGCATTTTTGACTGTTTATTTAATGCAAAATAAAAACCTGTATTTCTGGGCTTTAGAAGAAACATTGTGCATCTTCTGTCAGTAAATTTTTGGTGCGCAAGAAAAGCGACTCACATAGGTCTGCACAGCATGAAACATTTTATGTTAATTATTTACACGGTTGCCAGATTGTTTGGAGGGACTCTTATTCAAAGGTTGTAAAAACATTTCCTAAGTATTAAACCGGCAAAATTCAGGAACTGCACATATTTAAATAAAATATTTAATTTCGTAAGACTTTGGAACCCCTATGAAAAGTTTCAGGGAGGTTACAGCTCATTTATCCTATGCGCATGCCTATGGCGACACTACTCAAATTCACATTTTTTAGTTAAGTGGGGAAATAAGTTTTCAAAATATTTTCAGCATATTTTTACCACGAAGAATTTAATGAAATTCACTTAGATATTAGATTTTGCTCAGGCATCTGTTTGATTTTTTTCCTGGAGAACAATCAGAGTACCTGGAGCCATAGAACGTCTTCCCTAAGTACTTAGGCTCATTTATTTACGCTACTTCAAAATAGCATGGCTAACACCAAAAGCCTCCAAAACATTAGTTCCGAGGGAGAAAGATGCGAACACCTGCGCCAGCTTCTTGAAGATCTGTGTGAAATATATGTAGATTTTGCAAATTTATGCACCGACACCATGCCCCGGATCGGCTCCCAAGTGAGATGTTTCTCTGACGTTTCCGGTTGAATTTACATCAATATTGTTTAACCAGAGTAACTTGCCGCCTCCGGCGGGAACTTTCATGCTGAGGAAATTGTACTTGTGCTAAGCACGTTCAGAATAGAAAGAAAAGATATCCTCTGGGACACACAGTTACATGAAAAAGTCTTATCAGTAGTTTAGTTGAAGAATTTTATTTTTTTATTATATTCTCCTAATTAGGTTTAACTACCATCATCTTATAATGATATCTTACGGATCCACCTTATGCAGGATTAAATTGATGAAATTGTGCTGATCGGAGAAATATTCTTAATTAAAAATATCACATACAGTGAAAGTGAGGTTTAACACCCGAAATTAGTAAACATTAATCGTATAAATGCATCATAGCATACTTAATATAGCATATTTCTTAACATTTATTTTATTCTCTATAATTGTTCACATATATAAGACGAATTCGAAAGGTCATTGGTAGTTGCCTCTCTGTCACAGTGACATCACTGAACTTGTGTTAAATGTGTTGATGTAGTCTAGAAATGTTCATCAGAATTACTTTCGTTATTAGTAGTCATAATTTCATTCTAACAAACTGCTGTTCTTCCTTCTTCAACCTACATTAAAATTATTTTGATTTTCATGACCTGCATTCCCTTCTATTCTTGTGGCCATAGCCTACCCGAAATTATATGCCGTTTAATGATTTTGTAACAATCATTTTTTATTCTTTTTTAAAAATATATTTTCCGGGGACTCTTTCAGCTTCAGGGGATGGCGATTTTTCGACTATTCGCGCCGGGTACTCTCTATGTCTCTCATGTGGAGACATAATAACTTTACACACTAGACACTAACACACTCGCGGGTTCCTCAGCCTATGATCAGAAGACTCAAAAGACCTTCCGCAACGACACACGTACAAGAAAGTGGAGGAACAAACAACCGTGGCCCTCGAACCTGCGACCCTTCGAAACGAGACGTTAAGTCCGCACACGCTGTAGACACCTCGACCATCCAGGTCGGCTCTTATTTCAACACACTTCGTTGACATACAGTAAACTCTCACGAACACGAATTCCAAGGGACCGAAATAATTGTAGTTCGTGTTATAAAAATCCATGTTATGTATTATAAATGTCCGTATTACCGTCATCCCTTGCCGGGACCGAGGTTTTGTTCGTGTTTCGGAAAAACTTGTGTTAAGCGAGATCGTGCTAACGAGGGTTCACTGTATTTCGTTACAGTGTATTCATCGCCAGCCAAAATGCTTCCAACCTGTTCGTACCTTTCTCCACACAGTTCGTCGCTCGCACACCCGCGTACGGCCGCAAAACGCCCATTTTTCTCCGTGTGCAAGCGCCCTTTCGCCCACCGTGCGCGGAGGCGGCGGCGGCGGCCGCAGAGCGGGAGGCGGGCCCGGGGACGGCGACCGCCAGATTTGGAGCGGCCGCGGCTCAGCGCGGGGGTATCGACCGGCCGACGGCGCGGCGCGGCGCGTCCTCAGCAAGCCCTCGTCCCCGCGCCCGTCCTCGTCCTCGTCCTCGTCCTCGCCCCCGGCCCCGGCCCGCGACGGCACCTGCCCGCGGCCGCTGTCGCCGCCGCCATTCCGGACGACTCCCGCTCAATTATGCATCTGCCGCGCCAGCGCCGGGAAAAACGGCGCGGCCGAGGCGCGGCCGCCGTGCGGGGGCTGTTTTACGGCGGCGCTTTGTCGCCCTCGCTGCTTTGTTCCGATGCCTCGCTGCGCCCTTGGCCTCCTGTTCCATTCTCCTCCTGGTCTACTCTCCTCCTGGTCTACCCTCCTCCTGGTCTACCCTCCTCCTGGTCTACCCTCCTCCTGGTCTACCCTCCTCCTGGTCTACCCCCCTCCTGGTCTACTCTCCTCCTGGTCTACCCTCCTCCCGGTCTACTCTCTTCCTGGTCTACCCTCCTCCTGGTCTACCCTCCTTAAAAGTATTGTAAAACCTAAAATAATTTTAACTCGACGTGCGCGAAACATGGCTTTCGTTGTTTTCCCTCTCCACGCTCGGGCGACAAAGTCGTCTCGTACGCGAGGAGTACATGTTTCGTAATTTACTGTTTCCCCTCGCAATAAGTGACAATCACAGAATATTTTATTGACAGTAAGGAATCGTTAGAATGGGAAAGGAAACCACATTCTTGTTAACCAGGGCATGGTGAATATTCAGAAAAATACACTTTATCAAAAAACATCGTAATGTGAATAACTCGCCATATTGGTTTACTCACATTTCTCTAGAATCCGTTATTTGAACATTACAGCAAGACCTGATCCATAAATTGCCAATCTTGAGAGTTTAACTGTTTTGAATAACTCAAATTACATTTTTTTGCTTGTTTGTTGCTTAATGGTGGCAAATTAAAGTTGTGAAAACTCTTTTTATTTACATAAATTATGATGAAATTTTCACTGAAGCACTATTCCATAATTATTTCGTTCGCGGAGATCGTACGGGAGTCTCTACGCTCACAAATTGCAAACCACCGCGTCAATCGCCTGGAGCGCTGTCTGGAGAAGAATTCTAGGGAGCGGCTGCTCTTCTCGGTAGTTTTCCGTGATTTCTCCGATTAACACCAGGCTAGTACAGGCTGGAGCAGTCCCCTAACAAACTGTTCACGTACCGGATCCTCTTTCCTGTCCCTTTAGTAACACACACACACACACATGCTGTACACTACCGCATGCAGAGAGACCAGTCGGGATCTTAGAGCTTGTTTCATCTGAGACCAGGTCTGTCCCGCTTGTGCGTCCAGCTTACCTCGCTGGTGGGAGATACCTGGTTGGGGAAAACACTGCAAGCTGAAGTAAAACCCCGCATGCCGGTTAGGTCGGCCTCTACTCTGCCATTCAGCGGGGAAAGATCGCCTACCGCGATAAAAAAACATGCCCTTCACTTACGGGAGTAATAACCTCAGCAACTGACCCCCCAATCAATCACTTAATCAATCGCCCGGAGTACATTGTCTAGCGGGGCGTACGCGACGGGTGGCGCCTGCTGGCGGCGCGCCCGTCAGACGGCGGTCGGCGCCACGCCGCGTTCCCACTGGCGTTTGCGTCGCGTCCCAAATGACGCGCGGCGAGCGCCGAGAGGCGAATAAGTGGCGGTATCGAAGAGACTCATGCATTTATGCAGCAGCTCCCCAGCTGAGAGCAACTGGCGCCCACCGCCGCCCCGTCGCTTCCGACGCACCCACCACGCCCTCCTCGCCTGCCGTCTCCGCGTTCCTCAATGGACGGATCATACGTGTCCGCCTCCCCATGACCTTGACCTACCCACACCACGTCCCACCAAACCACACCAACAGATCGTATCGCATCGTCCTACACGCTCACACAGCCCTGATCGCTCACGAGAGATGCCTACTCATTCGCTCCTACCCGACTCCGACCTCGTACTCCACCACGGTCTCCTACCCGACCGAGGCCTCCTACCCGACCACGGCCTCCTATCTGGCCACGGCCTCCTACTCGGCCACGACCTACTACCCGACCACGGCCTCCTACCCGACCACGGAGTCCTACCCGACCATGGCCTCTACCCGGCCACGGCCTCCTACCCGACCGCGGCGTCCTACCCGACCACGGAGTCCTACCCGACCACGGCCTCTACCCGACCACGGCCTCCTACTCGACCACAACGTCCTAACCGACCACGACGGCGCCCCACCCGACCATATCGTTCAACTTGACAGTTAATGTCTGCCCCACCCAAACCACCTTATCTGCCAATTGTCCTACCCGCTCACTCCGCTCTAATCACCCACATAGATCCACCCAGAACATCTTACCCTCACGCTACAATACCCGCCTACATCACTCCAACCAGTTACACAGTCCTGCCTGTCCAAACCGTCCATCCCGTTCCCATGACCTTCGCCACCCCTTCCGCCCTTGTGATGAAGCAATCATAGTCACTGCACGACTTAATTATTGTCGTCTTCATCTATCAATTCTAGCGCTGCCTCTTCCACTGGCCCTTCGTCGATTCGTTCACGGCTGCCTGGTCTCCCTCCGTTCTCTTACGTGCCTGTACACCTTTTACCTTCTCCACAATCAGCGTGCTTTTCCTCTGGACCATCACAGTCTGTACTGTTCTACCTCTTTACCTCTGCTTGCATCTCCCAGTTCCTGCATTGCGTTTCCAGTTTGGACAGGCTCCAAGCCGAAACTGCCGTTGCCACAACCGCCCCTATCTCCGCAGCACCAGAATTAAAGTACAGGCTCTCCGCCGTTCTCAAGACCTGCTACAAGCACCACTGCTCTTTATGCAGTTCGTGTTGTGGAAATTGGACGGCAAAGGCAGGTGCGACGCACATTTGACTTGACATGAATGTTAAATGAATTCTACCTCTCCGAGCAATTCGCACTACTTATACACGTTCCTTTGAGTAATTGTCAGAGTTGAAGTATGCAAATAAAGGAAAGGCTAAATATTTGTATCATTCACGAATGAATGATAATTATTAAATATTTTCTAGTGTCTTATAGAATAATTACGTATGGTTCAGCTTTGTAAGATCATAATACATAGGTATAATGGCTTTTGAAGATTCTGCGATTGTTCAAAGTCTGAGATACAATACTTCGTCCGTAAAAGGAATATTGCTAAGGTAGTTGACATCAAATATACTAGATGTGGAAATAATGTTTTATTTCAGATACCATACTAGACAAATTAATGAAATAAAGTTAATGATAGTGTTTTGTGTTTGCGCTTGAATCAATAATAAACGGTTATTTTTGATTGCCTTTAAATTCTAAATTTCATCACTAGTCTTTCATTTCTTATGAATATCTTCGAGAGAGCATGCGTGCACACATATGCTTATATTTTCATGAATTTCATAACACTGAAAGAAGAAAATTATTTTGAGTGTATCATATTCGCATCTACCTTTTTGAAAGAACATTTTTATTAGAATAAAATTATAAAAAATAATGTATAAACAATTTGTACACGTTTAAAAATGTGTAGTTCTGTCAGCACAATTTTCACGTTCACATTTATTTGCACGTTCACATAAATTTGCAATCAAAACGCACTATCTCTTCACTATTTAGTCATGTATCATAGCAGTTGCATGCCCTTCTCCATTAGAAGCAATTAAATTCGTGAGTGAATTATTTATTGACAAAGAATGAAACAAAAAAAACAGATCGTTCACTTCCTTTTCATGAACGCACGTCAGGGAGCTGGAGTCCGTGATGGGAAAGCAAGACTAGATAGGCTCCATCTGTAGGACAAGCTTCAGTCAGAAAATAAACACAAAACATCCTCTTTTCTGGTAGGCAGGGTCTGGCTTCTCTGTCGCTCATTTAATACGAATACAAAAACGTGCTTCGAATCCTATAGGAGCGAAAACTTCATTTCAACGTCAAGCACATATTGCATGAATTTTCCCGTTATAAAAGCTGGCACGTTGTAATATTAGCAACAGTCATAATAGCATCGGCTCATCAGTATGACAAAAGCTAAACGCCTATAATTGCTAGTTATTTGTTCAGATTCTGATGAATGTCTTGCCGAAACATGGAGGATTACCGAGATCAATTGGCTTTGAACGAAATGTTCTTGTTCACTGAAAATAAGATGTTGTACAGCTCATTATACTCAAATATTTGGTCAAATGTCTACATTGTTCACATTAAATTTTTTTCAAGAAAGGTTTCCACGGCGTTAATATTTTTGGTACTTTCAAATTAATATTTGCAGTCATTTTCAAATACAGATTCACTTTTACAAAAATATTTGATTTATATTAAGAGAAATAAACCCTGGAACAAAATAGAAAAATAAGTTTTCTCACTTAAACAGTTTTATTTTTCTCGCAAAATGTTTGATCGTATTTGTGAAGATATTTTTCATTTTCCAACATGAGTCAATTCGAAATATATGGTCTGGTACTTAGAACTTGTGAAGATATGTGAGGTTAATATGTACGCTTGAACTTGAGAAAGTGTTATCAATTCTCCATCTATTTCCTATTGTTCTTTCAACCAAAAACGTAGCCAATATTAACAAACCAAACATAACCAAATAAGTAAACAATATTAAATGTTAGTTAATTTAAATTATATAATTAACAATTCAAATTCTACAAATTTCTTCTTTGCCCTTATATGAATTTCGCATAGAACATAATGCGATAGTCACTCAAAACAAATACTGTAATGAAAAGCTGGCAAAGCTTAAATGTCACAGACAATTCACTTCCCAAACTTAGACTCATTACTGCAAGGGAAAACGAAGTTCTTCGATAAACATGAGTTCAGCTGTGATGCGCCGTTTTCTGAAACGCAAGACCTTCTGGTGAAAACTGACTACGCCGAAGGTCTTCGACGTTCAATTCACAGTCTGCTTACTCAGACGCTCCTTTCTCTATATGCATCGGTATTTTCTTAACCGAATCTGAGATACTATATAAACAGAGAAATAAAGGTGCCTCTACTTACTTTAGAACGATAGTTTCACTCAAACGATGTGAAGTTCACTTGCCCGCATCCGGAATTCTCTACAACAGAAGAGAAAACAGCTCTCGTCACACGCACAAGCTTATTACAAATTTCTCTAAGATCGCATTTCAGGATACACAGACTGAGCATCACGAACTTCGGCAGAACCCACAAGAAGGTTGACGGATTAGAACTCAACTGAAAGGACAGTAAACGCAAAACAAATGGATCTTTATATGTTTAAATGTTCTGTAAGTGTACGTAGTTTTTTCTGTTGAAACATTGTTTTGTATCAAAGTGTACGGGCATTTAAGATAAATACAAAAATACTTTTTTCATTGATTTTTAGATACAACTGCAGATCTGCTAACCATGATGAAAGGTTGCATGATATTTCACTGATCACTGTTTGCATGATATTTCGAAAAACATATCCCCTCTCCAGTTTCCCACCCCGTTAAAGCATAATTCAAAGTGCAAACTCTTTCAGTTACTTTTTTTTGTTGCAAATATCAAAAATAGTATGCGCAAATTGACCAAAGAAAACATGTACTTTCAACAAACCCTTATAGTAGTATTTTCAAGTAAATAAATTAAAGATTCATTCCGGAGCATCGCATAATTCAAGTCCAAACTTAAAAATCAGTTTGTCTGGGAAGATCGTGGCAGGTGGTCCTGCGGAGTGCAGAGGAACAGATTTTGATTGATTGATTAGTGATTCCGAGCGCGTCATCTACTAAGGTCGTTAGTCCCGTAAGTGTAGTGTATGCTTTCTTCGGGATGTGGTAGTGATATTCCCGCCCTAGATGGTGAGATCCGGCGTCGACCTATCGCCGGCTAGCAGGGTTTTCCCCAACCAGCTATCTCACACCAGCGACGCACCGCCCCAGCTCAAACATGCTCTAAGTGGAATGGAGTGGAGAGAAGTGGAGTGGAGCGGTGTGGGGGGGAGTGGGAGGGAGTAAGGAGTGGGAGGGAGTGAGGAGTGGGAGGGAGTGAGGAGTGGGAGGGAGTGAGGAGTGGGAGTGGAAGGGAGGAGATGGAGTGGGAGGGAGTGGGGCGGCGTGAACGGAGCGAGGAGGGATGGGACAACAGGCAAGAGGCAGGACGTAGCTAGCGAGGCTGAATAAAATTATTTCTGTTTTACATTACACATAGAAATATTCATTTCTTTCATATCTAATAGACGATTGTAAAAAATATGTGCCTGAGAAACGTAGAGACACTTAAGCAAATTTTATTCAAACGTCAATTCAGTGTTATAAAACATTTCTTCGTTTAAAATCCAAATAAAAATAGACAATAAAAGTAAGCAGTAACTTAAATAAGTATACGTATTCTGTGGCAAATTTTAAATCAACAGGACTGAAAATTTGTATAAGTTACATTAAATAACAAAATATTAATTTTATTGCCAGGGTTCATTTCAAAACAATAGTGAGCCAAGCATGGAAAATGATATTATTCGAATTTGCCATTATATGTCCCTAAAAGGTCAATTAGCGTCGTTAGATCCTGAGGTTCCTAGTCGGTTAACCATCCAGGAACACCCGATGATGTCTCGAGTTCACTTAACCTTCGTTACTTCGCGTAGTTCGAATTGACGGTTCGTAGTTCACGGAATTCGGCTAGTGATGCCGGTTTTGCGGTCGTCGCCTTTCAGTAGAACCATCCCAGCATTCACCTGGATGATCGAGGGAAACCACGAAAACCCCGGTCAGCGTGCTACACCCCCAGTCATATTGATCGGTCATTTTTCTAATACATACTTTATAACACCCGCGACCTTCAAGGGTATCCCAGAAGGCTAAATACTCTTTGGAACGAAGTCGATTGTGACCCTAGATGTTCTTTTTGTAATCACATGGCAGTGCTCTCGAAAGCATAGCATCTTGCCGACCCTAAGGTCATCAAAAAGATAGTAAATGAATGACTGATTCAATGAACGAATTCGTGAATGAACGAAACAATGAAGGAGTCAATGAACGAACCGATTGTTAATGAATGAGTGATTGAGTATATATCCTTCTGCAAGAGAAAAAAAAAGAATAACAAAAATTGTAGAATTGGAATGAAAAAGCTGCAACTCGCAGTTCACCTTAGCCGTGGCATCAACTCGGTGTCGAACAGCGCCGCCAATCATGTCTGCTCGCCGTCGAATCGTCCATTCCACCGCCAGAGGGCGTTCGTCGTTTTACGCGCGCGCCCACATGCTTCGCCTGCGTCCCGGGCAAGCGGCAGCGAGTTGGCTCTCGATCGACGAATAAAATACGCGCGTTTCAACGCCCTGCGCGGCGCGGGGCGGGGAGGGACGGGGAACGCGATGGGTCGACGCGAGACGGGGTGGGATGGGTGAAAAGGGGAGGGGAGGGATGGGGTGGGCTGGGGGAAGGGCGCGGGCCGGGTAGGGCCAGAAGGAGGAATTGGATGGGGTGAGGAGTGGGCGGGATGGGAGGGGTGTGGAAAGGGGTGGGGCAGAGCGTGGGGTGCTCAGCGGAGTGGGGAGGAGAAAGGAGTGACGGAACGGCGCGAGACGGACAGGGCGGAATGGGGTGGGGAGGGAAGGAAGCGGCGGAATGGGAGGGATGGTGTGCCGTTGAGAGGGGCGAGGAGGGGTGCGGGGTGGCGCGGGGAGGAGCGGGGTGAGCGAGGCGGAGATGGCTGACGCGGAGCAGAGCGGGTTTGCGCGGGGTGGGTGGCCCGGGACAAAACGGAGCGGGGCGGAGCGGGGCGGAGCGGGGCGGAGCGGGGCGGAGCGGGGCGGAGAGGGCGGAGGGGCGGAGCGGGGCGGAGCGGGGCGGAGCGGGGCGGAGCGGGGCGGGCGCGGAGCGGGAGCGGCGGAGCGCGGGGGCGGGCGGGGCGGAGCGGGGCGGAGCGGGGCGGAGCGGGGCGGAGCGGGGCGGAGCGGGGCGGAGCGGGGCGGCGCAAGGCGAGGAGGAGCGGTGGGGCGCGGGGGCGTAGAGTGGCGCGGGGTGGTGCGGGGCGGAGCAGGCGAAGTGGCGCGGCGCGTGCCCTCGCTGCGGCTGCCGCTTGCCTGCAATTCTTTTAATTAACAAGTGAGCGACGCGGGGCGCTGTGCGCTGCCGCCGCCGCCGCTGCCTCCGCCGCTCGCTGCGCGAGTTCTTGATAATGGCGTATCGATTGTACCTGCTCGCTGGAATAGACGGAGGCCCGGGGCGACGCGGAGCAGCGCCCGCCCGGAGCGAATGTAGCTCTCCTCGCGGCGCGGTGTGGGGCTGAAGCAGAAGCAGCTCCGGCTGGCCCAATGCCGCCTCTGTACGCAAGATGCACGGAAGGCCTGAACCTAAGATCTGTGATAAGAAAATTCTCAAAAATTACACAATTTGATACAATTTTTACTTCCTTGTACTTACTAACGTAAGAAGAGAAAGTATTGTAATCTTGCTCCGGTAAACGACGATTTGTTAAAAACTAATATTGCCGGGCCCTGGTAACGAAAAAGTGGATAAATCCTGTTGCTACACAGAAAAAATCTTCTAAAACGTGATGTAGCCAGAATCCATGATTTTTGCGTCCTTCATTCGGAAAAATCGATTGATGGCAAAACGTCTGTATGTCCAAAACGGCCTGTGCACATCGCTAGCGCATTTCAGCTGATTTTCTCCAAAACTGAAATCGCCCAATCGCTTTGGCTGATGTCGCGGCCCTTGGAATTTGAAACCGAAGTTTCGATTTTAGGTCGTACTTTACATGAAGCCCCTGGGACATTAACATTTTTCAAAAAATGGCTTTTCTAATTAAATTTTGTTGTTGAATAGTGGGAAGGACGTTTAGGAGAATAGTGCAGTTAAAATCCACGATTTTTCGAAAATTGCACCAAAAAAATCACAAAATAGAAGATAGATTTTCTGCCTCAGACAAAGTCTATTGAACAAAATTAGCAATTAAAAAAAGTCATGTACAATTTGTTGAAGAAACGAGTAGTTTTTGCATAATTTGCGCTTGAAATTGACGGATTTTTTTTCTCGAAAATCGATCTAAATTTTTTTCTTGAAATTTTATCCACCTGTGTAATAAGAAATGGTTAAAAATGTGGTACTAGTCCCAAAATCGGGTATTGCTTGTTTTTACGAAATTTGCAAAAAGCATCAAAACTATAAACTTGAAGAAAGAGATTCTTGCCTCAGACAAAGTTTGTAGTACAATGCCAGCTCTTCAAAAAATGTCATGTTCAATTTTTTGTAAAAGTTACTAGTTTTTGTGTCATCTCTGATTGAAATAAATGAAAAATATCTGGGCGTCCCGTCGTTCAAAAAGATAGCATAGTAATATTGCGAGAAAATATGTGCCGATGTAGCACCACTAGTTCGATATTAATGTAGTTTATATTTTGTATATCGCCGCTGATGATATACAATCTTCTTTGTGATGGATTTAGGGATACTTACATTTTTGTATCAGTGTTTTATAATTTGCTAGTTCTTTAGTTCGATAAGAAAATGTCCAAAGAAAACTAGATATTGTATACTTAAGTTTTTACAATTTAATGATGACAGAATATCTCGTATGTAGTAAGAACCACATACCGAGGTTTGCAAAAGGTGCTTACAGAAAAATATTACAATAAATAAATATTTAATACGATTTCAGTGAAATCTGTCCCACTTTCGGAGAGTCGGGAGAGAGGGAATTTCGCTTATGGCCTACGCCTTGAGAGAAGTGATCCCAAGGTCGAATTCTACGCTTATAGCTGAAGCCCCTGTCCTTCAATGTCCGGCTGCCACGACTAAATCGCGTGTCTCAGGGATGAGCTAATTTAAAACAAGCTTGCAGATGAATTCATTTTATTAAGAACTTATCGCGTCTCTCTGCTAATTGCATTAAATTCTTACGAATTCCGTTAAATAATGATTTTTTTTCTTCAGGACATGAAAAACCGTTCCGTTTCGGCGTTGGAAAGGTTCCGTTTTATGCTGTGTAAAATGCCATTAAACCTCATGGGCCGGAGAAATTTTCCCATTAAGACACCTTTTTTCGGCTTGTACAGGTTTAGGTTTTGACAGATTTTACTGTATATTGAAAGCGTAGAATGACTAAACTTACCCAACCGTACATTTTAAAATCAAAAATGTTTTTTTTCCCTTCCTCCTGTAAAATTTTGTTGTTGTTTTTTTCACATAGGAGTTTGTTTATCATCAATGACGCTGTTGAGGCTTCGAATATAGCTTAAGTGGTGGGAGAGCTTTGTATATTGGGCCAAAGATCTTCAACACGTCTTTCTGAGTTTTTGTCGTAAAGGAAGATTCTGAAAACGGCAACTATTAAGACTGTTTAGAAATCGGTTTCCTTTCTGGTTTTATCTCATTATTCATGCGTGTTCGCGGCTCAATAGTCACACTTTTTCTGACGCGCCAAAAACGCTGAATCACGGAGCATGCATCACCATGGAACTTCGAAATCGCGACATTGGCCTCGCATAAATGATTCAACTTTCAATGCAGTCGACACGTGCGAATTACTAGTTTTTTGTGCGCGAGCGAGGCGATATGTCATCAGACGGATCGGCTGCTGATTTTCAAACAATGTGAGCTCGCCGCGTCTTAGCGGGAAGAAGCTAATTTCTCCAGATTGCGACAATGCGCTACGATTCCTGCGCTCCCTCGCCTCCGGCGCCTAGGTGGTGCGCTCTCACGGCATTCTTTGGAAGCAGTTCAAGGAGCTTCCTTAGGACAAATTATTTATTTTTCTCTGCAATGCACTCGGCGATTTTGAGGGAAAATTAAGTATCTTGAACTCTTGAATGTATGTTCTTTGCTGATAATTCATCCAAAAGAATTGTTATAATGGTTTGTATTCGAAGTTAGGCGCCAAATTTGAAATAATTTGGCTGCCTATGTTGTTGTTGTTGTTGTTGTTGTTTTGTTTTTTTTTGTTTTTTTTCCTAGGGCTTTTATCCAGCCGACAGCCGGTTGCCCTTTACGTCCCGAAGGGACGCATATTCGACCAAAAACTTGACAAACACTCTTGTGGGCTCCTCTGATCTGGGGTCAGCAGAACGCGAGGCCCTTCGCGACCACACACACAAAGTCAAGGGACAAACAGCCACGCCCAAGGCGGGACTCGAACCCGCGACCCTTCGGACCGAAGCGCTGAGTCGGTACTCGCTCTTAGCCACCTCGGCCCTACAGGTCGGCGCCTATCTGTACACAGACAATATATTTCAATTTAAAAATTAAACATGTGGTATTTTTTTTCGAACACCTCGCACTTCGTTTGGTTAGGAAATTTTCACGCAATTGCTGGTGTTAGTAAAATATAAGTTGCAATATTGTAATATGGTGAAACCGTAACCGAAAATGCATGAATGTAAAACAAAAGTTAGGGTTCCTGGAACACCACTAGTTAAAATTATTAATACAAAGTTAAATTAGTAATTAAAAAACTTTAATTGTATCAGCGCAGTCCTGAATAGCTGTGTTAGTTAGGGCGCGTTCTCAAAACCTCTGTGTAAAAGCTCGCAAATGCGACTCTTGATTAAGACATATCCCTTCTGCCTTGAGGTATGTTTCCGTTATTCTTTGAATCATTGGTTGGCTACAACGCGGCGGTTCCTTCTGCTGGTTTGTTTCCTGACCAAGGATATGTATTAATGCCTGGTGTAAAGTTCGAAAAACTTGGTACATCCCACGAGAGTGTAACTAATATTGGAAACTTAAATTTATTATGATATTTCATTTCTAATTATCCCACTAGATATCACGTTTTATTTGTTCAATGAATATGCTAAATACGAATATACTAACTTCCAGGTATCTGATGAATCACATGTCATGTTCCAGCACGTCGCAAGTGTAGCCTCGTATGAATTTCTCAGACACGTTTTTACATTCTCGCTACGGAGTAGAGAGAAAGTTATGTAGTGCTGGGTGAAAAAAAACGGCAAATTTTTGGCAGAAAAACTCATACTACAGGGTCCTGGTAACGAAATAATGGATAAATCTATTTGCTAAATTTAGAAAAAATCCTCTAACATGTGGTGTAGCCGGAATCAATGTTTTGTGCGACCTTGATACTGAAAAATCGAATGAAGACAAAACGTCCGTCCCTCCGGCCGTCTGTCCATCCGTCCATCCGTCTGTCTTTCCGTTTGTGAACTACGCTAGCAGCTAAACCGTTCAGCTGATTTTCTCCAATATTGATCGTCCCCTATCGATCTGCTTGATGTCGCGGCCTCTTGAATATGAAATCGATATCTTCATTTTGGGGGATACATTACGTGAATCCCCTGTGACATTTTCAAAATTTCAAAAAATTACTTCATCATCGTTTAGGAGAATGGCGCAGGTCTCATGTTCGTTAAAAACTCTGATTTTTCGAAATTTGCAAAAATTCAAAATTTTTTTCACGTCTTCCTACTACTACAGTTATGAAGATAGAGATTTTCTCCTTAAGATAGATTTTAAAATAAGTTCATGTACAATATTTGGAAAATTCTAATCCAATTAAAAATCTCAAGTTAATGAACATGAAAACACATTTAAAACTTTAAAGCGTTGGAGACGCCATACTATTCCAGTGTAGTGTATCTTGAATAAATTAATTTTAATAAAGGGTCCCATCATATTTGAGATTAATGCTGTGAATCTATTTTTCAAAAATTTTATTCAATATTCATAGTTTGCCTCAATTTTCATTGTTTCTTAATTAAAGTGGCAGACACAAAATGTGAAAAGTAAGACTTGCAAGAGTTAAAATACCTTTTGTGTGACAGAGTAGTTTCCTTCTTATACACATGACCTTAGGCTCAAATGTTTGGTGTACAGCTCTTGGAACATTATTGAATTTCTATTCAACAATCTATAAGCAAATATATCATGAAAATACTTGCAGCATAAAATATTTAATGAGGTCTCTGGTAGAGAACAGTTAATTTATTTCTCTGAATATGAGAGCATCAATCATGAAAATAAACCTGGAGTGAATATAAAAACAACACAGATTATACTATTCTTCATTCCCATATATATATATATATATATATATATAAACTCAACTTTGTCAACTTAGATAACAAAACCAGGTGGTAAATAACAACTATACTTGACGAGAGACTCGGTTTCGTCTTTTTAAACGCTATTCCAAATCACGGCGCCATCAAAATTGGCAGAGGTACGAATATTTAGTAAAATAAAATGATATTCAGATTATTCCCAACAATCCACTTAATAATCTCAACCACAATTTCTGAGAGAGAAAAAACCTACACTTTTTTCAGAACGCTTTTAATACATTATTTTATCGGAATACTGGTTTTAACTCTTTACAAGTGCAAATATACCGAGTGTTTAGAAGAGGTAACCTGATAACCCCAACTTCATCTTTCATCTATATTTCATCAACTTTATTTTCAGAAACTCAAATCCCCGCCCGTTAAAGCTATATTTCATACCAAGTGGAGCAGGGGTGGTAGCCACGACTTTTCAGGTCTGTGGTGGTCTTGGAGGTTGTATGTGCTGAGCTAGTATTAAAATTCAGCCCCCAAAAGATATTGGGCTGAATTTTAATATGTTAATTTCCGTTATAATCATTATTTTGAATCGGCCTTTCACACAAAAAGAATGTCTCAACGTAAGATTACCAAACAATGTTTTAATCTCCACGTTCATTGAGAGAGTAGAATAGAAACAGAAATAGGGATTCAATAAATCTCAGAAAATGAGCAAATTTTATATTAATGTCACATACAAAAGTTTCAGTTATTTAGATGTCAAATGTTTTTTCGGTGGTTTCACAAATATTTTTAAGATTTCCGTATATTTGCATTTCCTTATTTACGCGTTTCTAAAGCTAAATTTTATCTTGAGAATCTTCTAATAGTACAAACAGTTAGCCACCGATAAAGAGTAATAGATTATCAAAAAGAGCATTTACATTTAAAAAAATATTTCATGAACGAATATCTTATTTCAATTCGAATTAGAAATAAAACGAAAAAGTTCTCAAGAACGTTTCATTCGTAAACCTGTTATTACGTGTGTTTAACGCAATTACCCTTCTTGCACGTTATATCACATTAATTTCTCGTTTAGTAACTTTTCATTTTTTTTCTCAATTGTGCTATTCGCTTAAATGTTGAGACAATTTCTACGAGGATCGTCCACAGTTTATGGCTCTCCCTTGGCGCTTTCCCTGCTTTGCTCTCTGTCTCCTTCCTCTCGTCGTCTCCGCTTGCCGCCCCCCTCCGCCTTTTTTGCGGGGAGAGTAATGGGCCGTAGCATTAGCGGCCGCCGGCGTTGAGTGGCGGGATGCAACGCTCACTATGGAAGATGCTAAGATATGCGCCGCTGCCGCCGCAGACGCGCTTTCACAAGGAGGGAAGTAAACGATTTGCTTAAACTCATCCTGGAATTCGCTCAAATAAAATACACAGCGTTAAATGAAGGCAGTGGAGCTCTTGAAGAGAAGACGGTACAATGAGCACTCGACAATGTGGTAGGTTGTGTGGTTGTAGAAAGAAGGCAAAATGAGCTCGATTTTGTTGAGCTACCGGTTTGAGAGAAGCGTTTGTTAATCAGTCATGGTTGTCTTTAATTTTATTTATCAACGAATTTGCTAAATTAATTATTTATGTTGAAATAGTAAGAAAGTGAAAACTAAAGTTATAATCAAAACTTTTTTTCATTATCGACAAAGAAATAAAAATATTAGCTTGTTGCAATCCGTATATGATTTCCTCTAACTTGAACTTCAAGGCGCTTCAAAATGATAGAAACAAAATACAGTGAAACCCCTTTATGCTGACCACCTAAATTTGCAGCACAAATTGGTCGTCTTAAGGGGTGGTCATCATGAAGGGGTTTCGCTTATCAAAACTGCATTCTCAGCACTGACGTAAATACATACATACATAAACTATATACGAGTGTTTATTAGTTTATTAAATAAAAAACATAAATAATGTACAAAAAACATGCAATTTATGAGCAACATGAAAACTAGGAGTAATGTAAGAGTATATATTATACACATATTATTCTTTGTTTGTCGTGAGCATAAAATCTGATATTGTCTGAATTTCTTCACGCTTGAGATTTCACTTCATTCAGCACTTTTGACCCAATCCCCGGCATCCGGAACTGTAGTAGGCTTTGCTAATTCATAAACTGTTGGGACATCATCCATTCTAGCAACTAATGATCTCAACAGTTTTTTCCTATACAATATTTCAACATAGGAATTACTCCTTGATCCAGGGGTTTCCAGGTATCTCCCACCAGCTGGCACCTCCCCAGCCGGGCAAGTTCTAAGTCTCCGACTGGTTTCCCGGCATGTGTGATAGTGTAATGCATGTTAGTCTAAGTGTGTGAGGAGAGGACAAAGAAGAGGAAAGAAAGATCGTGCGCGGTCCGTGGCTTGTTTGTTAGAGTACTGCTCCGGCATTCGCCTGGTGTGGATCGATGGAACTACGAAAAACTACTGATCAGCGCAGCCGACCGCTAAAATTCTCCTCCAGACAGCTATTGAATTTTACCTAGCTGATAAGATAGACTCGAACCTAAGACCTCCTGCTCAGAGGCACTGCAGTGACGTTAGTTAATACACTGTGCCACCTCTTCCGGTATGATGCCATGGCACTTCCTATTATCTGAGAATCCTGGAACTAATTTTATAACCATTAAATTAAAACCATATAGCACGTTGGAACTACTTAGATTTTAAAAAATGGCAAAAATCTTATGTAAAAAATGGATGTCACAGCAGCGTCTCTGACCGGGAGGTCCTAGGTTCGAGTCCTGGCTGCGCGGCAGGATTTTCGACACTAGCTTTTCAGCTAGATCGAATTCAGTCACTGTCTGGAGGAGTATTCTAGCGACCGGCTGCTCTTATCGGTAGTTTTCCGTGGTTTCTCCGATCAACACCAGGCGAATGCCGGAGCAGTACCCTAACAAACAGGCCACGGACCGCTTTTTTTCCTCTTCCTTGTCCTATCCTCTCCCCTTACGCACACACTTACGCTAACAAGCACTATACTACCACATATTCCGGGAGACAGGTCGGGAGCTTAGAGCTTGTCCCGGGTGGGGCGGTGCCCCGCTGATGGGAGATTCCTGGTTAGGCGGACACCCATGCGTTACATGCATTAGACTTACGGGACTAATGACCAAAGCTGTTGACGCGCCCGGAAACACGAAAAAATCAATCAATCAATCTTATGTGAAACTATTTAGTGCTTTTTTAAGTGGCCAAGCTGTGTTTCACAAGTATTGCAGTAACAACATCAATATCACAATATTGCCTCATTACATATCTCGCCTCCTACGAACATAAGAAATACCTTTTTAACTGCGAGAGAGTCGGCTGCTTGATGTGTAATTTTGCCAACTCTGTCCATCAATATTGGCTTCGGCAGAAGCTACAATGGCAATTATCGCCGTTCATTTCTTCAGAAATGTCTCCAAAGAACTAAAAGTGATGATTAGAATGTCTTCTTCCTGCTTTTCATACAAAAACGTCATTTAAATAGCATATATACTATACTGGTGCTGTTCAATGTTCATCGTCTGGACAGTTGCCCATTGTCGCACACCAAATGTTACCGTATTTTGAGGTAATTTTGAAGGTAACATCCAAACATTCTAACAACTATTGTTTGACTCCTATATTTGTCGACGGAACTTCATATTTGGTCGTATTTAACCTTGCGTCATTCCCCTCACTGGGCGATTGTACCGTCTGATTATGACGGTCATTATGGGAGGACTTCATGTTGCCAGGTATTTAGTCATAGTCCTTTCATGTGTCACTATATTTTCGTCCCTGATGAAAGCCTTTTCTCCCATCAGGAAGTGATCGTGTAAGTTAGGGCACTGGACATCAGTGTTAACCCCCACATCAATGGGGCCAATACATTTTCTACATCGTGAAACGTATTAAAATATATGATAGTGTAAACAACGACCTACTGCTTTGTATTGATCAAGATGACCCACGTTCTACTCGTCTCACTCAGGATTTTAGGATGTAAGTCGATTCTTCTATTCAAATCTCCTATTTCGAATATAATATGTGAGACCACCTTTAATTTTCCCAAACACGTCGTAATAAGTGACTGTGCGTTCTGTTTAAATTCGACAAGTCTCAATTTTATCTACTCATATTATTTTCTGGTTTTGATTTGTTTGATGTGGCGTTCTCCTGGAAAGCTGTGCGTCGACTCTCGGTTGTATGTCGTTTGCAGCAGGCCGTGACGTTTATACGTCACATGATTCCGACGCATTGAGCCGCATTTCTCGTTGTGGTTTCAGCAGCATGGACAGAGCATGTAACGCTGGATTGGACAATAACACTTTATAGCATTGTTTTTTGCGAAAAATTAAATTCGCGACACCTAATATTTGAGGATAATATGTCTTCCGCTATTTTTACCTTATTTGCTACTTTAAATGAAATTCCCAAACCACTTTTTATTTTCTCTCCGTATGGTATAGTGTAGAGAAGAAAAGTTTTGGAATCCCCTCCAAAATATGATCTCGATTATCAGTCATAAAATCCGTGTTTAAGGTTCTTTTCAGTTGTAACTTCGCACACATATCAGGTGTAAACTGATCACTGCCATATCGTTTCTCTGTTTAGTGTGTATATTAAATTTACATAAGTCATGGACAGGGGGCGGATTTTTTATGCCCAAAAAATCACAAAAAATTATTAATAAAATTCTCTTAAAATGTTTTAAAAATGCCCTGATAGCAAAAAAATAAGGGAAAAAATTGGATCAAAACCAGTTCAGATGAACTACTTAAGATTTTGGATATGTTACTGATATAAGCTAGGCTTCTTCCTTTCATTCAAGAAAACTCAGCTGGCAAACTTTTGGTTTAGACTGAACCAGGAAATCTATAACTATCATAAAAGTCTTTAACTATCATAAAATACGCCGAACCGACAATGGTGCTGATAGGCGTCGCCAGAAACTTAGATTACATGCAACGGCTGACATTAAAATTTCTGAGCAAAGAAATAGAATCAGGAATTCTGTGGAGAACATTTGTTGTATCTCATAAATATTATTAGTACTATTAAAGAAGAAAATAGCATTAAAATGATTTAAAAATCAATTTAATCAGCAAAAAATGCTTTAAAAATAACTGGATAAGGTAAAAAAATGACTTATTAGTTGAAATCGATGAAGAATGCAAAACGATGTCATATAAAAATGGATCATTTCCTTTTTTAATAACATGAAATGAATGTCAATACTGAAAGTCAATGCTCTAAAGTGAAAAGAGAAAAAAATGACATTTCATTAAACTTCTCCCACTAGTCATGACTATAACCCAAAACTTCGAATAGTTTCGAATTTAATTTTTGTAAGTATTTCAAAGATAGCATGTGATGGCCGCTTGGCTTGAGAATTTAAGTACAGAGAAACACTGTATAGCCCGTCATTTTTCAAAAGAATATATTCTTAAGTTGTTTGAAACACATTTCACTAATATGTTTAGCTTATTGAGATCACTCGAAAGGATGAAGTTGACAATCTAACAGAAGTTTACCAAGGTTAGAAGAGTTTACCAAGGAAAGAAGTTTAAAGTGATAGAGGCAAAAATAATCTTTTTCGTATACTTCCAACAGATTTAGCTGTTGATAGAATTCCTCTGTGCTCGCGTCATACGCTCTGAAAATAGTCGTTGTTTTGGAGATTGATTGGAAGATCTCTCAAATATTCCTCTGCCCAACAAGCCACCACCCCATCGTCACTCCTATTTCACCACTGCATCCGCAATTATTAGATTGCCACCCCTCCTCCCTGTCATAAACCTGTGTGAGTTAATGCATAAGTAGGGCAAGCATAAGAAGCAGCTTTGAGAATCCACTGAATAATAGCCCTTAATCACTTTCTCAAAAACAAAAAATATGTTAAATGACAAAGGCGTATAAATATTTGAACACTGTTTTTAATTTTCAAAGTTTATGGTTTATTTTTGTTCTTTTTTATTCTTATGTTCAATATGCAATATTATTAGGGGTCTCCAAAGATCAGTCATCCGCCCTGAACACACTCATCCAGCATCCGCTACAACCTCATCTCCTCCCCCCTGCCCCCTCCCATTCTTGCTGTTCCTTTCTGATTATGTAAGGCGTGAATTTGTCACGCAAAAAACTAGTTGAATCGTGAATATTTGAGTGTTCGACTTACGATGTTTTCAGAATAAGTGAGGCCCAAGAGAATTCTTTTATATTATCCCTCCTAGTCATGCACTTCTGCCTCTCTTAAATATTCTGAGATGCTATATTAGCTCAATGAATTAATAGCGCATAGAGCTTGTTGGTCCACTTTTCAGAGATATAATTCAAGTTTTGAGTGAAACGCTGAACGCTGAAACGGCATAATGAGTGAAGATGGGTACGTAGTGCGATGTCTTAGATTTACATACTTTCTAAATTGTTTCCTGAGAAAAGTAACATTGCAAAGAAATGTCAACATTTTTCTGAAGAAACAAACTTTTGACATTCAATCATGTCAGAGCTTATGTATACATTCTTTAAAACTCATTTGTAGTGTCTCTATTTCCAAGTCATCTGCAACATCGTTCAAATAAATAGGCTCAGAACAACGTTTGCTGCTTGTGCTTGTTGAATCTGAGTTTAAGGAGAACTTGAAATTAATGAATAAATTTTCCTTTGAGAATTATCATTTAAATTTTATAGCTGTTTTCATGGGCTGTATACAAATCAAAAAATTCATATAATTTCTTAAATTTGTACTTATTAATTTTAATACAATATTTTTATGTTCTATTCTGTTTTGAAACTAGAATACGTTCGTTAAAACTTCAAATGTATTTTAATTTTAACATAAGTGAGAAAATAGTCAGAATGAAATATAAATTCTCAAATAAGCACCTATAAAATGATTTTAAATAAGTGTATAAATAGTAATACCTAAAATAATGATTGAATACCACATAAGTCTCTTGACAGAAGATTTACAAGAGAAGTTTATAAAATAGCTAATGATCAAAGAAATAAGTACATAGCTAAATTGAACGAACAATTTATTTACGATCGTCGAAAACTAAAAGTGACAACTACAACAAATTATTTAATGACGTAATGATAAATACAGAAAAAAATATTGGCATTAGATCCAATACATTTTTTCCGGTATCGTTTTAATCTTAAGCAAAATCTGACACCCATATTCAAACGCACAGGTTTTCCATCCCTCTCTTAATCTTGACCACGCTTCGCAACCCTGCCCCAGCATTCCATACCGAACCTCCGCCTCCCCATCCCCTCAGGCGCCGCCTCCGAGGCTGCGCCGGGGAGATTTATCGCCCGCAGCGCGTGCCTGCGCAGCGGCTGCAGGGGCGGGGGCGGGGGCGGCGGGGAGGGGGCCGGGGCGGCGGGGCAGAGGAGGTGGCGGCGGGAGCGGGGGCGGCAGGAGCGAAGGCGGAAGCGGCGAGGGCGGCGGGGGCGGCGGGGGCGGCGGGGGCGGCGGGGGCGGCGGGGGCGGCGGGGGCGGCGGGGGCGGCGGGAGCGAGGGCAAGGGCGGTGGGGAATGCGGGGCGGCTGCGGGGGCGGATTGGGGCGCCGGGAGCGAGGGCGGAGGCGGCGAAGGGGGGGGGGGCTTCGCCAGGAGACGTGGATGAGACAGGCGAGCGGAATGGGGAGCACGCACGCGGGGAAGACGCAGGGGGGAAAGAGTGTGTGTGTGTGTGTGTGTGTGTGTGTGTGTGTGTGTGTGTGTGTGTGTGTGTGTGAGTGTGTGTGTGTGTAAGAGTGTGTGAGACAGAGAGAGAGAGAAGGATAAATGATGAAAGGATGAGTAGGTGGTGACACCTTGTGGGAAGGAGACGTGTACGCAACAACCACATGAGCAAAAGAATGTCAGGATAAAAGAGCGGGTTAAAGAGGAAAAGTAATCTCGGTGACATGTCAGGGGGCGCACACGGGAAGAAAAATGTGAAGGTAGGAGAAATATGAATGCCAGGTATTGTGTGATATACCAGTAAATGTAGGGGATCGTTACCATCCAAAAAACATTTAAAAGTTTTAAAATGAATTTTCCCTCATAAAAAAGAACATTTTTAAACTTATTTTTAAATTAACAAAGTTCTAATACGTGTATTCACGAAGTTCAACTCCATTTAAAACTATTCACCAGTTCAACTCAATTTGATGAATGGTTTAAAAGCAGTGCCTCTGACCGGGGGTCTTACGTTCGTGTTCTGACGGTGGCAGGATTTTCGACACTAGCTTGTCTTGTCAGCTAGGTCGAATTCAGTCGGTCTGGAGGAGGTTTCTAGCGGCCGGCTGCTCTGATCGGTAGTTTTTCGCGGTTTCTCCAATCAACACTAAGCGAATGCCGGAGCAGTCCTCAAACTAACAGGCCACCGACCGCGCGTGATCTTTCCTTCCTCATCGTTCTCCTATTCTCACCCCTTACACACACACTTACACTAAGATACACTACACTACCACACATGCCGGGAGATCGGACGGGAGCTTAGACCTTGTCCCAGGTGGGGCGGTGCCTCTATGGTGGGAGATACCGGGTTGAGGAAAACCTCGCTAGTCGATGGTAGGGCGGCGGCGGATCTCGTCATTCACCGCCACCTCCCGATGGAAAACATGCACTACACTTTCGGGACAAATGACCTCATTAGTTGAAGCGCCCGAAAGCACTATCAATCAATCAACCAATGGTTTAAAACAAGAGCAAAGGGAAAGAGATGACGAAGGCCGAGAGAAGAAATGAGGAACGTGACCGCGTGTCTCCGATGGGAAGTCGCGCCAGCGGTAAGTCAGGAGGCGGAATCGGGAGGCCGAGAAGGGAGGAAAGGAGGGGAGGAAAGGCATCCGGGGAGGACGGGCGGAGGCCGCGGCGCGCCGTGCCTCTCCGCGGTCGAAGCGCTTCAGAGCTCTCCAATAGCCCCGTAATAGGCCGCCCGCGTGCCGGCGCCGCGCCGATCAAGATTTCGCCAATAAATCGCTCGCCGCGCACAGCCCGAGACGCTGGCTCGATGCGCAGCGTCGCGCGCCGCCGCCAACCCAGCCACACACACACACACACACACACACACACACACACACACACACACACACACACACACACACACACACACAGACACACACAGACACACACACACCTCCAGCCGCCGCCACCACAAACGCCACCGCCGCCGTCACCCCCTTCGCCGTTGCTTCCGCCACAGCCACTACCTCCGCTGCCACATCCGCCGTCACCACCATCTTCACCGTCACCGCCGTCACACCCTCTGCTATTGCCCCCACCACCCACATCGCCACCGCTGCCACCACCACCTCTGTCACCACCACCGCTGCCATTATCATCGTCATCCTCTCCCACACACCCACAACTACAGCCACTCCCAACATCACTATCACTACCTCCTGCCACACCCCCTCCCACCCCACCGCCGTCACCGGCACCGCTACCGCCGACGATGTCTCGACACCGCTGTCAGAGCTTTCGCCATTGCCACCGTTAACCAAATCGCCGTCGCTGGCAACGCCACCTCCGCCACCATCACCGCCATCTTCTTCCTCACCCACAATCTCCTCCACCACCTGCCACAGCCTCCTCCACCCACATCCCCCGCTACCACCGCCACCACTGTCACCACCTCCGTCCCACCTCTCATTCCCACAACCTCCTTCACAGCCTCCCCTGCCACCAATAACATTACTCCTACTGCAGCCTCCACCATTCGTTTTGTCATCGTTGTCACCGCCACCTCTGCCATCATTAGCGCCTACCTCTCCCACACCCATTACCTCCTCCACAATCACCCCCACCACCATCACTACCACTACCACCATCATTAGTCCCGCTGCCACCACCGTTATTGCCTCCCTCGCAGGATCTGGCGCTCCAGTCACGCCGATATCGTCTCCGCCATCGCCATCACCTTGGTTGGTTCTTTCATCTCCGTCACCACTGCTCTTTTGCAACTTTCGTGGGCTGATTCTTCCATTGTCGCCATGGACGCCCCCGGCACTTCCGCCTCCGCTCCTGACGTCGCTCATGACACCCTCCACCGCCTTCCCCGCCGCCCCGCTGCATCCACCTCAGGCACGGCGCCACCATCGCTGATTCTTCTTTCACCGTTATTGTTGCTTCTTCCGCTGTCACTCGAGTCTGTCGTTTCCGTTGCTTCTGTCGCCTTCTTCTCTTCCGACATCCACTTCCCTTCTCCCCCACACACGTCAAGTAACGGACTCAGTCCTCGTTTTCGTTTCTCCCGACTTTATCACCACTGCCTCAATTGTCTCTTTATTCTGCGCTCTGCGCTTCCAAAGCTTTCACTCCCTGCATCGCCTCCATTGCTTTTATAATCTAGAGAAGCTGCCTTGGCTTCCAGTCGAGTTTACTGGCAGCATTCCTTCCTGTTCTCCTGCTTTCATGACTGGGCTTCTACAGTGGATTGTTTCTCATCAAAGCCATATCTTCTCCGTCAAATACTTTCATCATTGTGTTACCTCTGTCAGTTCGCTTCTGTTCTTTTTACATTCACTTTCTTTGAAGAGCTGTTTTCTGAACGCCACCTGAGTTGTTCCCATTGATTCACTATTTAACCTTTTCCAACTCGCCCAAAACAATGGCGTTCTGTGGCCCACTTGTACCTTTACTGTGGTTTCGGTTGTTCTGTTTCCTCGCTTTTCATGTATATTTTCATTTTTTCTCGGTAGTTTTCGTTGTTACTGATTGTAACACTTTGACAAACAGTTTCACTTCATTTTTAGGCACCGATCACCCACCTGCTGTATGTCAATCTCATTAGAACCTTCTTCAACGTGAAAGAAATATTTCTACATAGCTCTACATTTTCTTTCTTCATTTCTGCTATCCATCTTCATTACTTCTCTATCACCGCATCATTCGCCATCCATCATCCTATCTCCCTCATGCAATCACATTTAACCGCCAATTTTCTTCCTATTGAAGACAACTGTATTCATAGCAAGGGTCTCCGGTGTCAGAGCACTGATGACCTAGTCATTCGCTGATCTTCCGTGAAATGATGTTTAGAAATCTTCTGAATGGATACACTAGTGTAATGTAATATATTCATATTCATATTTTAAACATTGCGATTTGACACAAAACGCGTGCAGAAACCTCCTTCTCAATCATCACAGCGCTCATCGCTCCAACAATTTCTATTCAAATATATCCTCCATAAATCAAATAGCCTACTACAACCTAGCCACACTCGACGATTTCCTAATGTTATAGTTAGATCAGAATTAGTTTTAGATTATGTTAGCTAAAAGTCGCCTCCGCCTTCGCCACCGTCTTCGCCTTCACATTCACCTCCGACTTCACCTTCGCCTTCACCTCCACCTTCACCTCCGCCTTCGCCACCACCTCCGACTACACCTCCACCTTCGCCTTCGCCTCCGCCTTCACCACAGCCTTCGCCTTCGCATCCATCTCGGCCTCCGCCTTCGCATCCGCCTTCGCCTCCGCCTTTGCATCCGCCTTCGCATCCGCCTTCGCATCCACCTCCGCCTTCACCTCCGTCTTCGCCTTCGCCTCCACGTTCACCTCCGCCTTCACCACCACCTCCGACTACACCTCCACCTTCGCATCCGCCTTCGCCTTCACACAGCCTTCGCCTTCGCATCCGTCTCGGCCTCCGCCTTTGCATCCGCCTTCGCATCCACCTCCGCCTTCACCTCCGTCTTCGCCTTCGCCTCCACCTCCACCTTCGCCTCCGCCTTCGCATCCGCTTTCACCTTCGCATCCACCTCGGCCTTCGCCTTCGCATCCGCCATCACCTCCACCTTCGCCTTCGCCACCGCCTTCTCCTCCACCTTCACCTCCGCCCCCAGCCCCCGACGTGGTGCTCGTGCCGGCGTCTGTGGGTTTCATTCAATCCCCCCCCTCTACTCTTCGCCAGCAGGGGCGCGTTCTGCGTGCTGCTCGCTCGTAACCGCATTTCGTCGGCTTCCAATGAGCGCGTTCTTCTCAACGGCCGCCGCCCGCCTCCGCTGCGACTCCCTCGCGCCTTTCCTCGATATCGGAAGACGCCCGGGCTGCGCAGTTTCAAAACAGCTGACTGCCTGTCATAACCGTCCGTCATATCTGTCATAACAGTAGACAACATTTCACCCTAGGAGGAATTTGTAAACTATCAGAAAATTCCTAGCAATGAGGAAATGCGCATCTGCCAAAAATGCACCACCTAACTACGTCAATGCAAAAGAGGAAGCAAATACGCGTAGATTATCGCTTCGTATTTAGGAAACAAACATTTACAGGTCGTTTGACAGTGGTGGGTTCTGTATGAAATGTATGAGTCAATACTTCAAGGCAAACAAATAATAAAATCAGATGCACTTTTGTCATTGTTTCTCTTTTCAACCCACGACTGCAAACCCCGTAAACATTTGTTTGCTGAAGTGATTGACATTAAATGTTTGCTTACTTCAATAGCTCGCATAAATATCCCGTCTAATGATGCGCGAGCGTAAACAGTTCTATTATGCCCAATAGAGGAAAAATGACGATAATCAGGTTATTGAAAACGAGAGTTTACAGAGAAATTAATTTGGGGTATTATCATAGGAATATGCCACTCAATCAGCAACATTTCATAACAATCATTCACTATTATAACAAATGTATGCTCAACAACCGGAATGATCTGTCCCATTATAATTAAAGTACTCACATTATCAAAGTATAGAATTACACATTAATGATCACGGAAATATTGAATATTTATCACGACACATCAGAGAAATAACTCAAAACTAGACACGTACAGGATGAACCATGATACCACTCATTTGATCCTCATCTCGCGTTTGAAATGTCCACTCATTTGATTCTGAAATGAAAATACCTCTATACGTTAAGATTTTTTATCATAATATCACCACTTATTAGTACACGTAATACAAAAATTTGACTGGAACAAGATTTTCTGCTCATGAATGCTGTTGAGTGTTATTGAACATTTGAAAGATAATATCGTTATTTAATAGAAAACAATATTATTGGCAAAATATTTTGTTTAATCTCGCAATCCCTTGCCTCTTTTTATCAGACAATTCTTCAAATTAAAAAGTCTATAAACTAATTTGGGTTGCAATATAAAATATTACATTTATAAATGTTAACTGCTACACAAGCTTTCCATTAACATTCGGAAATAAATGAATGTTGACGCTGCCATTGACGAATAGATTACGTACCTTTTTAAACTGTCTTTTATTTAAAACTTTTTGAAGCAGATTTATTCAATTCATTAGACTTACTTCCTCTTTCGTTTGAGTATTATGCAAAAATAAAATATTTTATTGTGCTGTAACGATATTGATTTTTAAGTTTTGTTAATGTCATTACATGTAATTTTTTGTTACTGATATAATTTTTTCTCTCTATATTTTATTTTGCAATTTGTTTGCGAACCAATATTTGGCGAAATTGCATAAATTTGTGCCTACGAGTACTTGAGAGGAGTAAAGTCCATTAATATTACATGTACTCCACTCATATTACATTACTAGTAGTTAACAATCTCCACTAAACATATTTGATAAATATATAATAATAAATACGCAGAACACAAAATCTCTGAAAAGAAGAATTTACAGTCGATATGCAATGTCTAAAGTATGATGTCGTTGAAGTCGTCTAGTGGTGTCACTATTGTCTAGTAAGTTGATGGCTAGAAAATTGGGATGGTTTTGTAGTCGTTGTAGGTATTTTGCACTGGTCTTGTTGATTTCTTCCTTTGTTGGGGTCTGCATGTCTTTGTGTATTGTTGCGTTCGTTACGTACCACGGGGAATTTACAAATCTTCTTAACACTATTGACTGAAAGTGTTATAATATTTCAATTTGAGAATTTTGGGCTGTTCCTAAATGTTGTATGCTGTATGTCCTCGCTGGTTTTAATATTGCTTCGTACACAATTACTTGGTTTGCGGTGCTTAGAGATGATCTTCTTCCCAGTAGCCAGTTTATCCATATAAGTTTTAGGTCCAGTTCTTTTCATTTATTCTTTATATGCTTTTTCCACGTGAATCTTTTGAAAACGCATTGACAACAACCTATGCGGACGGCGCGGCCATCTTAGCCCAACGTGAAGATCTAGCAGAGACATTTCGTCTCGAGGAAAAACATCTGCAATACATCCGCAAGTGGCAGAAACGCTGGCACCTCAAGATCATTGACAAGAAGTCTGTCCAAATCACCTTCAGTTTGGAGCACGAAACATGTCCACCTACAAAAATCGGATCGCAATCTATTCCTCAAAATGACTTGGCAAAATATATTGAAAGTACTAATATAATATAGAAGTAATCTATCAATGAAGTAACAATGAGCAGTTATAACAATACCGATTTTCAAAACTAATAATTAACTTTCATTGACTGAAAATTAAATGCTTATGAACTTCGACAAGCATAAAATTTACTTAAACATACGTACAAAATAAACAGAGAAGGCCAAACATATCATAACTCTTACATTATTATAAATTGCTTATTTATATTTCAATTTAGTACTTCATGAACAGACCTTTCGGTTTCTAAATAAATAATTCACGGGTGGGCCATGTAAGATGCAAAAAAAGTCACCTCCTCTTTATTTTCCTCTTTTAGACAAACAACTGTTTCTAACGTCAAATTTGCTGAGAAATGCGATGCAGTTTCTTAACGATTTTCCTTCTTCTATGATACTTAGAAAGCTTTGCTTATCAATGCTTTGAGGATATTTCTAAGTAAAGCCGAAGGAAAATTTTTCGGATACAAGGGGAAAAAAGGAATATTACGATAAGATGAAATCAGGGTGCAAATTGCGACAGACCTGCATCACGTGTGGTCCTGTGATCGGCCCCTATTTAGGCCGCCAACCAGTTGTCAGAATTGCAGAGCACTCGCTGTGCACAAAGGACGCTAATGCCCACCCGAGTCTACAACAGCGTTTGGAGACATGTAAATGCACAGAAAATTTCGGTGACATACAGACTGCGACGAAATTGGAAAATTACATAAACACATGCTACGAGAATCTCTGCTTCTGTAGCTAACATTGTAAAAGAATTGTTTATTGCTACTATCACGAGCAACACACTGGTATCTTTTTATTCCCCTATAATGGCTCGCCTCGTATACATTCACCGACACGAGAAGCGCAACACGTCCTGCAGAATGAACGAGTAGCGCTTCTCGTGGCGGTGACCGTGCATTCCAAAGTGCAAAGTGCGCGGCCAGTAGGTTTGCCAACCATGTTCATGTGAAGGGGAAGACACTCGGTAACCAAAAAAAAAAACGCATCAACACATTTCTATTTATAAATATTTTATTTAGACTAACATCAGCTCCATTTCTTTTCTCCCTTTCGATTCAAGTGAAAAGATTCGTTCACACAAGATGGTCTGAGCGTCTCTTCTTCATTTTAGTCGCTAGTCTAGTCTATTTTTGTCGCTAGTAAATAGCATGGCCATGTCTATGGCCATACACATAATCATGCGATGGCTGGATAGAGCATACACGCGTGTGTCGGCGTATAGAAAAAAAACGATATTCATGTTTTCTACTCTAAATTAAACCACAAACGATACAACGTAGCAGATGTTAGTCATCAGTGATAAAATAAATGACAACAAATGTTTTTAAAAAACTAAAAGGAGGACACTTAAAATCCAAAGGAGGACGAGAGAACAATTGACGTCAGTGGAGGGCGGTTGGCCACCCTAACGGTCAGCGACCAGCTCCTCCAGCGCGGAAGAGCGCGGCGCCGGAGCGCGTGGCAGCAGCAGTCGCGTCGCCTCGCGTCGCGGCGTCGGCGTCGGCGTCGGCGTCGCCCTGCGCTCCACGGCGCGGCGCGCGCGGCCCAGCGAGGCGAGGTATCCGCACCGCGCGCCGGGATGGACCATCCCGTGCCTGCTATCGATCGGTGCGCGCGCCGCCGCCGCCGCCGCCACCGCAGGCGGCCCTGCAGCCCCGGTGGCCCGCTAACCCCACCTGCCCTCGGCCCTTCCGCCGCCGCCGCCACCGCCACTCGGCGCGGCGTGTGCCCTCGGCGGGCCCTTGGAGGCCGCTCCGAGGCTCCGGTGACGACCTCTCTCCGCCTCGAGACCGCGGCGCCTCCGCCGGCCATCTGCCGCGGCCCTTTGTCTCCGCGCCGCGCCGCCGCAATCGATGCCCGCGGCTCGTCTCGCGCCGCGCGCCCCGCCGCACTTTCACTAGCCGCTTTTCTTCTGTTTAGCTACGCTTCTCCTGAGAGTTAAGACTTACGCTTGGGTTTTTTCTATCCTGGCCGATGACACTTCACCAGTTGTTATGGTGTTATCCAATCGAGAGCTAAAACGACTTGACTGTGTCGTCATTGTTGTGTCGTTTAAGCTCCCGATTGGACGAAACCGTAACAGCTGATCAGCTGTCATCAGCCAGGTTACAGAAACCCAAGTATATTTCTTTTTCTTAGCTTCAAATTACTCTCCGCGTCTCTCCCCTCTCCTCTCTCCCTTTTCTTCTCTCCTCTCTCCCCTCTTCTCTCTCTCCTCTCCTGTCTCCCCTCTCCTCTCCTCACTCTCACTCCTCTTCTCTCCCCTCTCCTCTTTCTCTCTCTCCTTTTCTCATTCCCTCTTCTCTCTCCTCTCTTCCCTCTTCTCTCTCCCCTCTCCTCTTTCTCTCTCTCCTCTTCTCACTTTCTGTCTCTCCCTCTCTGTCTGTCTGTCTGTCTGTCTGTCTCTCTCTCTCTCTCTCTCTCTCTCTCTCTCTCTCTCTCTCAAACCACACACACACTACCGAATATCTATACATCTAACATATGAATTACATTTTTTAATTCCTTTATTTTCACATTCACTACGTATCCGTAAGATGGCTTTGATTTTCTACATCACCATTCTCAATTTGTTGTTATTCAACTCTTACTTTTGAACAACTCTTCTCATTTATTCGGCATCTAATCTATTCGTATTCTCTTCGATTGACTCCTTATTCCCCGAACCAGTTTCTTATCTTCTGCTTTCTTTCGATATCGTTTTCCTCCCACATCGATAGATTTAGTGATTACCAAAGAAAATAATAAAAATAAGACATTTCAAATATTTGAGAGAAGAATTTGATATTAGACATTTGATTTTAGACAGAGAAGAATTTGATATATTACAGATATTTTAGCGCTGTTAGTGACCAATACCGAGAAATAACCGATGACCATACAGCGAGAACGTTAGGAACCCTTTATACTTGTATTAGTGCATTGAATTGTGAGCTGGCAACCTCATACGGTGACTTAACCGGTCGCTTCGTTTCGAGTTCTTTCACACGCAAAAAGCACACCTGGCACTCGCCGCGGTAGGTGAAACTTTTCAATTAGCCATGCTTCGTGAAACGCGCCATTTGAAGTAATGAGGACTTGAGAGTGAAACGAGAGAGTGAGTGTGCATTCTTCTTAGTGAGCTTTCTGATTCTCAAATCTTAGTGTTATTAGAGCTTTTGTTAGTTATCATGCATTGTGGGAAAACTTTCAGAAATCGTAGTTCAGCTAAAACTATTTGGCTCATATGCATCTGAAGAGAAGTTTTAATCAAGAACAAATACTGAAATTATTGTTAATTTCTTGAAAAACTGTTCGCTAACTTGCAAAGCGTTTTAGTGAATGTTATTGAATCCCAAATATTTAAAAATTAAATGATTGAGTTTTACATAGTAAGAACATTTTTAGATAAATTCACATATTAACTGAAGAATACGAGTATTTGAAGCAAGAACGTTTTGACTACGCATTTAAGAACATTATCCAGTTAACTAAATTATTAATATGCGCTGTAGCAGCATTAATAGAAAAGAGTGTTTCTGCTTTTAAAAGAATAAGTTGAAAGAGACGGAACAAAGAGAACCGAATGTGGGTAGTTTCGTCCGGTTATCAACTAAAATAGAACTCTTGGAACTATTACGAGAGGAAGAGTATTTCTATTGATCCATCATTGATTATGTAGAATCATATGTAAGGTAGGATGATTAGGAGTATTTAAGAAGCTTTATCTCATAAATTCATGCAAGTCAAGACAACGATGGCATAACTTCTTCCAAATGCCACGCTTTGTTAGAATTAAAATTATTTAAATGTATATTCTTATCAATTTAAAACATTCAGTTTCTAAATATATGTGCATATTCCAAATTCGCAGGAGTACACCATGTTCCATTTTTACTTGATTCATTTTTACTTCATCAAAATTTCAAAATTCGATAACTGTATGTAGTTTATTCAAATCAGCAAGACCCGCCATAGCAGTCTCTGATGGGTTGAAGAATTACTAGCTCTGGGAAACTGTTGCATTACCGCAAGATTATGTGGCAGTAACTGCAGTAGCAGCCAGTTTCTATTTATTTATTTTATTTATTTTTATTTTTTTACGACAAAAACAGTTAAAAACTGTGTCTGACGTGCTGTGGGAAGAAGTGAATTCTGTGCATGTTTTCAAAATTCTGTGATCCCATTCCTAAGCCATATACTAATTGAATTTTGAATACAGAAAAAAATTAGCCTTTTTTTGCAAGGATTGTTAACAAAAGTATTCGCTTCGATGTAATAAAATCTATTTCCAAGGACAAATCAGCAATAAATTTGGGCTCGTATCCCTCATCATGTCCTTCGTCAAGGAATAATACTTCCTGCCGCGTCAACATGGAGAACGATAATTTGAATTACTATATTTCCCACTGAATTCTAGAAGATGTGTACAGATAATAAAGTTACATTTATGTCCAGAAGCAAAATAAGGGGCCAAATTTACTCAAAGGATCAGGGAAACTAGACAAAAAACCTGATCGAGATGGGGGTCATTGACCTAAAGGCTGTGGTACAAGACTTGTTGCAGGTTGTTTATGATTATACACTCCAAATGGTAAATAATACATTAAATATCACTGTTAAAGTTTCAGTCAGTGTCACAGTTTCATTGCTGGTATCGGGAGTCAGGTGATTCTATCGTCTCTGCCTATCGGGTGAGACCAGAGTACATTTACTAACAGCGTTTTCTATTCGTTGCATTGAAACCCACCCTAGTGCGGGACAATAATGTCATCGCCCCGCAACAGTGCTGCCCCACACGCGTGAAGGGCAGCTACGAATGAAACGGATTCCGGAACTGAGTCAGTGCGTGTGCGCTACGCAGTGAGATTTCAGACAGCTGCTCTTGGTCTGTCACACTGATGGAACTCCAAAAATAATAATTTAGGATTATGATCGTTGTTATAATTTTTATGAAGTCTTTTGGTAATTCTTACTTTTTAATTTAAAAAATTATTAACGTGATTTCTTTATTTAAAAACTGCAAAAACTTCAAATGCGTGTGTGTCGAAATATCATTTTTTGAGATTTTCCAGTGATCGAAATAGTACACAAGATTTTGAACCGAAAGGCTTCTGCCGAATTGTTTGGTTATTGAAAACCATAAAAATTTTAACATGAGCGTTTCCGCTGGTATATGTATGGGCGTGCGAGAAACATTTCTTGGCACATACATTTGAATGATTTAAGGATCACTATTTTTATTTTCACTTTATTAGCGTTTCGAAATCGAGACGTACCTACACTTTGGTTTCTAAATAGCACTGGTTTTGTGTGAACATGAAGTTATTCAAAGTTAAATTTTAGTAAGACACAAACTGATTTTCCGAACTTTGCGTAAGTTACAATTTTTTAAGACATTTCTGGCAAAACATAACATACTCCATCATTCGAAGTATCCCTGCGTGACAGAAGATCCTCCATTGCCTTCACAATTTCACCACGAATCCAAATCAGCATGCATAACTTCCGTACCTAACCTCCAAATGGCCCGGTGCACTGGACTGCACTGACTCGATCGTCAGTGTAGCTTAGGGCGCCCCGAGTGCGCCCTGGTTCCGTGTCATTGTGCGAATGGAACACGGGCTTCTTTGCACTGGTGCTCCCTAGTGGTCGAATGGAAAACAAAAGCTGCCCTGAGTGCGCACTGAGTGCGCACCAGTGCGGCGAATGGAAAACGCAATTGTAGACAGTTGCTCTTGCGTGGTCAGCGACTCGACTCGTGTGCGGCGACAGTTCGGCTCAAATTATTGTTTAAATACAGCGATCATCACGTTCCCAAATCCGTTGGTGTTGTGTACTGAAATAGAAGCTACTGTACTTGGATTTAAACATCAGTTCACTTGACTTAAATCTGGAAAAACCATTGAGAAAAACACAGTGAAATTCTAGATTTTAAATTTGAGGATGGTTTTTGCGATTTAGAAAAACTGGAGGATGGTGGAGCAATTCTGGCTTTAGATTCGGATTCAGCTTGTGGAAATACATAGAGAAACATGTTTGAAGTCTTTGGATCTGACAACAAACCCCGAAAACAAAAAATACAATATCACGATGGTTTTTTGCAATTTTAAAAAAAATGGAGGGTGATGGCACAATTTTGGCTCCAGATTCGGATTCAGCGCGTTGAAATACATAGAGAAGCATGTTTCAAGTCTTTGGATCTGACAACTTTGTTTGGGCAACTTTTTTGCCCGTTTTATCTAACCACAAACAAATTGTTAAATAATTATTTCTTTTTGTGTGTAACGGATTGAATGAATTTTCGTTTTCCCCCCGTATCAATCTTAATTTTAACCTGGAATTTTTACTTATACCTGTGATCACAGGAACGACAAAATAAAGATTTCTAAAGCAATTTCCATATTGTCTTAAGGGAATTCAGAAGATTTAAAACGATGTACGAACACCCTATTAAATAGTGACCTCTCTATACACACACCGTCACTCTAGAGATATAGATCTAGAAACTCGACTAATCATGCAATGACTACGCAAAAACGGCACGATACTGATAACTAGTGGGCGGATTTTGATGACCTAAATCGTCGCCAAAAATGATCAATAAAATTCTCTTAAAATGTTCTTAAAATGTCCTAAAGCAAAGAAAAAGAAGGTAAAAAATGTACTTCTTCCTTTCGTTCTCGTGAACTCAGCTTGGAAACGTTTGATTGGTCTGATCTCTACCAAGCAGAGAGTATTATATAACAAGATTTCTAAACTCACCAGGTCAAGCGAGGAAATCAAAATGAATGGTACATAAATTGAATTGACAGGGGACAGCATTCCACGCTGCTATTTCCTGCAGCCAACATTATTGGTATGAAGTGCTCAATGCACACATACCTGCTTAATAATCTGCACGGACAAAGCAGACCCTAACCTGATCCTAAACAGCCAGCAGATATATCCTGCACCTATAATGACATTTGTATTGTGTATATTAATAAACAAAATAAATATTCAATTTAATGTTGTTGCAACAAAAATAATAAGACTATATTAAAAGTAAAGGGAATAACAATCATTATCATAATAATATGAACGCAATCTTAACGAAACATCAATCATGCAAAACATGTTACATAATATTACTTATTGTTTGGAATCGCACTTCAAAGTTAACAGTCTTGTACCTTCCGCGTCTTCTGTTTGGTTGTTATGGCAATTGGGAACCCAACAACACCGAATATTCTGAATTTTTCTGCAAAATCTTGCACTCTGAAAACACAGTGTGAGCTCACCTTATAACGTGAAATGATTTTTATCAACGGAAACTTCGAAACTTTTGGAGACTGATCAAAGAAACCTCGGGAAACTGTCGCCAGATGGCAGGATATCAGGGTTGTTTTGTTTGGTTTGGTTTGGTTTGGTTTTGTAGAATTGCTGGGGGTGGCCTGTAGATTACTTCACCTTCGGGGAATATTGACCCCCAATAGGGGTCAAGATGGCGGATCTACCCATAATTCTCTCTGCCCAAAATTCAAATAAGCACCGGAAGTAGTATATCTAGTGACAGGGGACTGCTACCAGGAAATCTCTGTCTTATGCTATCGCGCACTCAGCCAAACCGACAATGGCGCTAGAATGCGTCACAAGAACCTTAGATTACATAGCACATGCAACGGCTGACATTACAATAAATGAGCTAAGAAATCGAATAGGCTATTCAGAAATTCTATGGTGAACATTTGTTGCGTCTCGTAAATATTATTTAAAGCAAGTGCCATTAAAATTATATTAAAATCAAAAAATCAGCTCAAAATGCATTACAAATAACGGAAAAAGATTTTAAAAAATACTTATTAATCGAAATCGACGAAAAATGCAAAAACAGACATAAAAACGGATCATTGCCTTTTGTCATAACATAAAGTGAACGTCTATACTAAACGTCATTGTTTTAAAGTGAAAAAAAATGACCTTTCATTAAACTCCGCCCCCTACTGATAACAAGATAACCAAAACCTCGAAACTCGTTTTATATCAGTCTTTCTCCCCTTCCTCTACTCTCTCTCCACTTCTCTCTTTATCCCCTCTCCTCCTCTCTTTCCCTCTCTCTCTCGCTCACCCTCCCTCTCTCGCTCTCCCTCTCTCTCCTCTCACTCACTCCTCTGCCTCTCCCTTTCTTTCTGCCTCTCCCTCTCTCTTCCTCTCTGTCTCCCTCTCATTCTCTCTCTAGCTCATGTTTGCCTTTTCAAACCAAGTATTTACTTTCAAAATGTTCTATATATGACTAAATAATTATATTTTTGAAGGGGGATGTGATAGATTTTGACTCCATTCACTACTTCGTTTTTCATCCAATTCTTTTTAGCCCATCATTTGCTTTTGCATCATTATTTACAGTCATTTCATGAAATTTCTTTTTCTCTTTTCCCATTTGGCAATATCTCTCGTAACCCACTAGTAGGCAATCAAACATTGGCTTTTTACATCCTGTATATCTTTTGAACCCAGCAAAGCATTAATATTTTTGCATAAGGTCTTCTTATATCTTCCCTGTTTCTGTTTATTTACTGTAATTATATTTGCTAATTATCGTAATATTCAGGCAAGTCTGCGCGTTTGTTCCACAATACTTTTGAACCACCGTCGCGCTTGTTCTCAAATTTTGAACGAATGCTTTTGAGCAGCCGAGAAAAGATGCGGGGCTTCAAGACTAAAATATTACCACAAATATGATTACAACTACAAAATGTTACCAGAAATTACGCAACTCACAATGCATTATCACCAAGCGTTGACGGACAGGGTGAATGGGCAGGCCTGGGAGTTGGCAGGCTAGAGAGGGTGCGCGGACCGTACGGACCAACGCTGGCAGAGCGAGCGCAGTTCTACTTATACTTGGGTTTTTCGAACATGGCATCTGTGGGAGGTATCTCCAACAAGGAATTCGGCATGACTTTTTGCATTATTCTCAGTCCCGCCGCTCGAGTCGCTTGATCTGCAGCGCTGCTTGATACGGACGCGATCATGAGATGTCTTGCGGCAGGAGCGAGAAAGACAGAAAATGTCGCGCCGAATTCCATCTTGGAGATACTACCCACAGATGCCACATTACAAAAATCCAAGTATAATACTCGTTCTTGATTGTGACAAAGAAAATCCGTGCAACGCCGATTAGCAGCTAGTTTTCTGTAAAATGTTCTTTGCCTACACTGTTTTACTACCTAGTTCTAAGAACTTAAGATTCTAGGAGAGAAAATCTTGGATTTTTATTTACGTGTTGGCAGGTCTCTTTCAAATATATAACTGTCTTCATAAAAAATCTACGATTAAACTTTAAAACAACCTTGCTAAATCATAAAGATACTTCGTTTTGATATCTTCTATATATGTATACCCAAATAAAAAAGGAATAATATGAAATAATGTAATAATATGTTAAATAAAGTTCGATTGATCTCTTTACCCTTTCATTTGATTCGATTTACTCTTTTCTCCTTCTCTTTAAGTTGAGTTTTTTATATTCATTGAAAAAATCTACTTATTTATCGTGGACTTCCAACACTGTTACGTTTGTGCAGTAATTATTTAGTTTTGAAAAAGTCATATATAAATGTATATTCATAAAAGAAAATAGAAGTATTACTTGCCAGTGAAGGTTAATTTGTCAAAATAAATTAACTTCAGAAGTTTATCTTTAACAAGACTGGAAAAACTGTTTAGAAAGAATGGAGCACAGTAGGCAACCAAAACAAGAACTGCAGCACAACCCGACAGGAAGGAGGGTAGGAAGACCACGTGGATGATAGTTGGATATGTGAAGACGGAACAGGCAGCCGCCGAATCCTTAAAGTGCAGACAAAGAAGAACAAGTTTATCGTTAACTAGTGGTGCAACAACAGCACATACTCTCTCGCATTATTACAAGCGGTTCTATTATAATATTGCAATTTCACCCCTTGAAACCCTTTATCTATCAATTGAAAAAGTCCGAACCAATTCAAATGAAAAGCCAATTCAAAAGATGTTCAATGAAGAACCAATTCAAAAGAAAAAGTTTTTGAGAAAACCATTTTTGAAAAAATCTTTTTCACGCAAAAATACAGAAAACCTAAGAATATTTCGAAAAATGTACCATAACTTTATTTTAAGATGTCTTTGAAGAATAAATTTCATTTTTAAAAAATCGTTATCTTCAATATTGTAGTAGGAAGTTCCAGAAAAGGAAGTGTAGATCGATGGATGAAAACCAGTCGAAAGAAGATAATCGTCTGAACGATCTAGATTCTACCCTTACACAAAGACGAACAGATGGACAGTCAGGCCTTTTAACGTCAGCCAATTTTCCGGTAACAAAGAGCCATGAAACGTGAATTCTGTGTTAGTGGAAATAATATGCTACTAAGGAACAAATTTTATCCGGCCTCACAGCAGAGATTTTTTCTAAAAGACAGACATTCTGCCGCAGAATTGTACAATACTTTTCTATACTACGTAAGTAGAATACTAAAACGTAAAAGTATGGAGTTCTTTTGAAAATGTTGAAAATATTCTCTGTGCTTTAAACAAAATCCTCCAAAAAATTAAATATCCGTTTCAAATTCAAAAGAGCCCAAGTTGAGCCAGATCGATCATTGATTATATCCATTTTGAAAACAATACTGTGTACAGTTTAGGCACTACTGTTAATAGAATAAGACGAACATTCCGTTTTGAAAAACATACTCATTCGGTATCAGGGAAACCCAACATGTGTTTTTCCGCCCATTGAGATCATTTTTTGTGGCATTACTTAACATTCTCTTACCTACTAATTCGAGAATATTTTTAAAAATTAAAATTATATTAAGAATTCGAAACGCAAAACATTGCAGTGTCCAATAAAAATTTCCCGTTACTGAAGAAAATTAGTGTTGCATTGAAATACCATTACACACGTGTAAGATTTAATAGTATGAGATGCGTTTGTTTGTATTTTTTAAAAATTTGCATTAATAAAATCTCACACGGTTATTAACTTCTTTTTTATCGTATTCGGAGGCATCTAAAAATAGGATATTAAAAATACTGATCAATTTATTTCGTATTTAACGGATAGTTTAATTGCAACCGTGACAACTATTTTCAGTTATGTTTCGGAAGTTAATATTTATGCTATTTTTCTTCAAGTCTCATATCGTATATTTTCATTATTATTTATTTCATTATTCGAATATCATGAAAATCTACCAGTGAATATTATTCGCAACGTGTTTTATTTTTTCTGAAGGAAAAAAGTCAAGTGCTCTATGTAGACAACATACTACAGAAAAATTATAAGTATATAATTTGTTCTACATTTTTTTAAAGTTAAAACCTTACTTTCTGTTTTATTTATGGTGACTTACCCTTTTTTCTATCGAGTGTGAAGAGAGACATTACTAGACGCAAAATCGCAACAATTATTGTTGTTGTTTTTTTCAAAAAGCCGCAAATATTAGCGTCTCTTATATATAATTTATGTTTTAAAACTTTGCAACTTTAACAATGCATAATGTGTAACTTCAAGAATGTTTTTGAAAAAAAAACTTTATTTTACTAGCATTTCCAGGGCTTAGTTCATAGATTTCGGTTCATTTTCATTCGATTTTCTACATTTCCTTTGTAATCATCAAAGAAAATGATTATTTCTTGACGCATCCAAGGTATTATCCAGCATTAGTGATTATTTTTCACGAGACTCAATTATCCACTCCTGAAAACATTACAAATTGCGCGCCAATTTTGTTTTCGCCGCGCTTCCCGTGGAAATTTGATGAAGCTCCATGCTCAACAGGTTTCCTCTCGCTGCCGTCTGCAAGAGTCGCTACGCGAGGCCGCGCCGATCGTTTGCTTCTCCTTTTCTCCGCCAGAGTGTGCGAAAAGCGCGCCAATGCACGATATCCGCGGACCCGCGTAATCTTACGACAAACTATTTGCTAATCAACTCTTATCAAGAGCAAGTCATTTATAAATTAGATACTGGTTCCTACAGATTCATCTACAATCTTTACAGGTCTTTGCAACCACCTGGTTTTGGGCCTAGATTGTTCCAGAAGTTACGTGCGCTCTTGACACAGTTTCCAGGTCAGGCATCGTGTTTCATTAATGAGAGCGCAAACTTTAAGACAGGTTTGCCAGGACAATGTGTTAATGAAGTCAACTGCGCATAACCATAATTTGAAACTCTTGACTTTAGACACATCTAGGGCAACTAGATGTTTGAATTAACAATCTGTATGAAATTTTGTTCAAGAGGTATGATAGGTAATTTTTCAACTATGAAACCTACGTTGTTGTTGTTTTGGTATATTAAATAAAATTCAATATTGAATTATCATTTTATACAGTTGATTATTTATTATTGTCAAATACAATTGACAAATACAAAATTAATTTTTAACATTTCAAAATAAGATTGCCTTTCTTAAATAAAAAATAATTAGATACCATGTAGTCGAAATTACAAGCAAATCAAAATTTGTTAAAATTGTTTCTTGAATAACAGAAACAAAGAAACTTAACTAGAGGCCTCAGGAAATACATTTGGGTACTCGTTTCTAGGAAGCGGATTTTAATGAATATCATTATATTTTTTCCTTTTCACTTTAGAACGATGCCTTTTAGTATAGAAATTCAGTTTACGTTACAAAAAAAGGAAATTACCCATTTTTACATGACTTTTTTTGCATTTTTCTTCGATTTGGATGCAAATGTCTTCTTTTTACCTTTTTCGTCATTTTCAATGCATTGTTTTTTATTTTATCGATTTTAATATCATTCTAATGGTACTTGCTTCAAACAATTTTTATGAGATGCAACAAAAGTTCTTCACAGAATTCCTGAGTAACCTATTCAATTTCTTCACTCAGAAATTGTAATGTCAGCAGTTGTAAGAATATAATCTAAGATTCTTGATACCTTCATCACCATTGTCGGTTCGGTGGATTTCACGGTTTCACGGAAGACAACGATTTCCTGGTCCAGTCCAAACCAAAAGTTTGCAAGCTGAGTTGACTTGAACGAAAGAAAGATGCCACAATTCCAACAGGAACATAATTAACAGCTTAAGTTGTTCACCTAAGCGGTTTTGATCAAATTTTTTATGACATTTTTCTTTGTTTTCAGATAATTTTATGAGCATTTTTTGATCATTTTTGGTGATGGTCATAAATATCCGCCCCCTACTCATTACGATGTATGCCAATATGCAATCATCGATATCCTAATAACTTTGAAACAGAATTTAAAACGCCAATCAGATTGCACTACTTGCATAAATGTTTCAGATCATACTGGTGGAGGAATCGTTAAGGAGGAAATGAATCACTAAGACATTCTTAAATGATGGCCTACACACACGCGCGTGCGCGCGCGCGCGAAGTCTGAAAAAATGAAGGGTTTGGGAAAAGACCAGCAAAATAGTTCTTTTGAGCACAGTAGAAAATAATAACCTATCTCAGGGCAATGACTTCGCATTCGGGAGGCCGGGTTCAATGACAGCCATCTTGACCGGGATTTTCGTGGTTTCCCTCGGTCATCCAGGCGAATGCTGGGATAGTTCTACGGAAAGGTCACGACCGCGAAACCGGTACAGCTCCCCAAATTCGTTAATTTCGTAAAGTCGCGAAGATTAAGCGAATTCGAGACATCGCGGGTTCCTGGTTGGGTGATAGACTAAGAACCGGCGCCGAGGTTGCCCTTTACGGGACATGTAATGGCTAAATACAAATTCAAAAACAGAGATTAATAATATCATTAAGAAATACTCTTCAATCGTACACATTGACACGCAAGATACGCACTAGAGACAGGCCGACGCTAGTGGTTACAGTGGTATGCCTTGTGAGATCAACGAACATTGCTCTAGAGAAAAACGTCTTATACTTGTACATCTCCACCAATACAGAAACTCCTTACCCCAGAATTAAAATGCAGAAATAAAACTAAAAACCTAACCACATCCAAACCATGTTATATTTCTAACCTTTCATTGACACGCGTCAGTTGGCACATTACTGATCATGAGCCCTCATGTTGCGCCTTATTAGATGATGTTTAAATGGAGATGCGCCACCGGAGATGATGTTGAAAACCTGGTGTTCATCCTTGGTCGATGTACCCTCATATGCCGTACGAATCGTAACCGCGTGTTTGTGTGCATACTGGCATGCGTATTTTGACAGATTTTAATGAGTAAATATCCGCGGTCTACGCGTAAACCTACCATGATGAGACTGGTGGAATTGAAGCCACAGCATATTTTTTGTGAAAATAGTGGGAAGTGAACGAGCATTTTCAAGTATCATTAGTAAATTAATTAATAAAATAATTACAATGAAAGATATTTTGATTTTTGTATGTAAAAAACTATTAGCAATGTTGAAAAAAAAAGCAATCGTTTTAAGAATCCTTCCAAAATTAAAATCAACAGCAACTGGTACTTATTAAGAAGATTATTGAAAATAACGCAGATTTATTAAATTAAATATATACACACGTTTCTAAAAACACGTTAATCTCTTAAATTCTATCATTATTAATGCGAAATGAAGGAGAAAATGTGACATTTTTATCATAAAAATCTTTTGACTCTTTTCAGCATACTTGCATTTCAATTTATAAATATTTTTCTATTAATATTTAAGGGATAAATTTCAAAAGTAACTGAAGTCAATCAAAATAATTTATTAGAGAAAAGTTGCAGAAATTAAAAATTAATGTAAACCTTCAGTTTTTCCAAATTTCTATCACACCATGGTGACTGTTTTTGACAGAACTTGATGGTCACTCGCCCAGATCGGAATCATTGGTTATTCGAACATTCACACCAACAAAGTTTTCTTCCACAGTAAATTTATGTACATCCCCTTGAAGACCTATGTCCAGAACATTTACTTAATAGTCAGATTTCATTTTGGAACATGATATTTCTTCAAAAAACATAATTTCACATAAATGTGCTGAAGGCGCTGACAATCTTATACTGACACTTCCTCAATCTTCCAGTCCCCAAAAAAATCCTTGGATATTGACTTTACGACCGGAAAAGCGTCATGGAATAGTTCAAGAGCAATTTGTCCATTCTGGTTGATTATTTGCAGAAATAACATTTTTCTTTCAGAGCCAAATTCTAATTTCCCGACCGCCGCCGCCTCGGGCGGAGCGCGCAATCAATCAGGCCCTGTGCTAACAAACGCGGCGAGGGGCGTCGGCCCCAGCTGCTCAGACTTCCGGTACCAGGAAATGCCGGATGTGACGCAACACGTTTTGCAGCACTATCGAATGTGTTTCGTGGGTACTGGGAAGGGTTATGGCTCCCGGCCAATAAAGCAAAGTACTCAAAAGAAATGTTGGAAGATAGCCTATCTTGGTTTTCGTGGTGCTCCTCGGAGGTTTACACACTTATTCTAAGGGCAAGCATGGTTATTATAGCACTTTGTATACTTCTTGATTGTCAGTGTTGTGATAAGCCAAGAACTCTGGGTTTGGTTTTAATGATAGAATCGACATCCAACGGCATTGTTTGCAAAATCGGAAGTCAAAGAATACGCGTTGTAAGGACAACCGATCAACAAGTTAGTTTCTTTATTATATTTTACCATGCTTTTAGTTTATGCCATCAAACTAGGTGATTTCAGAATTCACCTAGAACCTTGAGGTCTCCTACACCGAAAATTTTGGGGGGGGGGGAGGAGAATCGAAGTGGAACGTCCTCGGGATTTTATTTAAAGCCACAGAAAAACTTTGTTGATTTATTGTACACGGTAGATTGGAGATAACACGATTAACATCGATTAACATGGCAGTAGATTAAAAAAGGTCAAATTATGTCTAACTTCTTCATGACTTCAAAAATTCCTTAATTAAACTTTGAAAAGACGGTAGGGACGGAGTGACTGGCTGAGCGGCATTTGGAGCAGCAGGGGAAGCCTTACTTTGCTTACATAATCTTCTTTGGAAGTGAAAATGTAGGTTCGCGATGAATTCCAATTGCAGAAGAGTCTTCATAACTCCCTTTCTAATGAATATTTGACTTATTGCCTAATGAATAATGACAAAAGATGTTTGTGTACATCATGTTATCGTTTCAGAACTTAAAAACTACATCGTGAAAAAATACTTCATACTATAAAGTAAATAAATACTTACTACAAGTATTGATCAATCATTGTCCTCCCATTTTTTGTATTTTTTTAAACAATTACCTAAAAATTATTAAGTACTATTTTAAATTCCAACATAAATTCTAGAATTATAATGTACTATTACTAATTAATCGAGTTTTTCCGTCTCGATACCTTATATTAGTTCGCAATTGTTTTTAATAGACGGTGTTATTCAAGGATAATAAAATATTATTTAGATAATGCACAATGAATACTTTGAACAATTTTTCCTTCATTATTACAAGAAATATCCCAGAACTCACAACATTTATTTCTATTACTACATGAAATAATATTCGTTGTAACACTTTAAAATATTTTTCTTATTAAAAGCAACGTTATAATTTCTTTTATTTATAGACTGTCACGAAATCCTTCGTTCAATCTTGAAAGACAGTAACAAACTTACAAATCCATGCACCAACTTTCGAATGCAGATCGCGCGGTCGTCTCCAAATTGTACATGACCACAATTCTCGCGCCTTTCGACGCGTGGACTCCGTGGCGCAACGGTAGCGCGTCTGACTCCAGATCAGAAGGTTGCGTGTTCGAATCACGTCGGGGTCACATTTTTAGGTATGGGTGTGCGGAGACGCCAGCTGTTCACGGGCCACCTGAAACATTGGCAATGTTCATAGTGCTATAAAAGAAGGGAATGTAATAAAATAGCATGCAATAATGTAGAATGTCCAATTTAATCAGCGCACGGGATGTTTTGACAGCAATTGGGAATAGGTTACTTTTATTGTAGTCAAAGGAATTTATTACTGTTGTAAAAATAATGTACATTAATATACGTGATAAGGTACGTGAAAATATCAGGAATATAATAATCAAAAGCAAATTCTAATTCATCTAATTTTTGCCTTTCCTTCAAATTTAAGATATTTGTATTGCTGAAATCTGAGAGATAGAAATTTATATTTTTAAGTCTTAAGAAAAGAAATTACGTTCATGAAACTGAAAAATGCTGGAGAAATCGTTAAAATAGAGGGGGGGAATATAAAGAAATTGATAATTTGCAGATAATTTGAATCTTTATAATTTTCATTCTTAAATTTCAGTTCATAAATATTAGTAAAACAATTATTTATTAATAACAATAAAACTAATACAGAAATATTAATGCAATCATTCATTAATAGAGAAAAACACGTCTCGCGAGGTTTCTTATACATTGGCATAAAAAATCATGCAACCCTGGTCAGTGTTAAAGGCTAACATTTGAGGTAAATAAATATTGTGATATTTGTGCAATTTACTTCATAATTAAATAGAATAACTAATTTTGCAAATGTAAAGAAAATTCGTTTTAGTCGGAAAATGATGTTAGTGAGAGACGTGTAATTAGTTTGTTTCCTACGGCAGTACTTTCAGAATTTAGAACGATATTTTACAATTGCATTCGCAAATTCATCTATTTGTAGCCCATTAATTATTTTCTTTCTGTCTTTTCGTAACGTACAATTTCAAGATTCACATAATAAAGTAGTTGCAAAATGGAAGGGAGATTGTATACCTTCATATTTAGAAAGCACTAAATAAAACTATTAAAAAGAAAATACTTAGTTTCATAAAAAATAGTAATGTCACCTCATTATATCAAAATATACGTATGACTGGTAATCACGGTAATATCAGTGTAATAATGTTCAATCATGTGAAATTTAAACCAGACATTGTTATTTTATTTTAGACAAGGATGTAAAGGCATTTCATTCATGCATAATTTCATGAATAAGAATACATATTTAACATTCGCAGCTTCAAATGGAGTATGTATCATAAAATCGTGCCATTCCCACATTACTGCATCGTATACTTTCAGAAAATAATTTTTTTTTTTTTTTTTTTTTTTTTTTTTTTTTTTTTTTAAATTTGTTGCGTCCCCACCTTGACGCAACGCGTCTCCAAGCCCCCTTAAGGGGCGTTGAGCGCTTTAGCACAGGGGAGTAATCCTCCATTAAAGTGCTACTTTTTTTAATATTTGTCAAGTCTCGTCACGTCGCAGTCAGTCATTGCCTTTTATCCCTTCGGCCAGGGGCTCGACGATTTGTCATAACCTTCTCGGATTCTCAGTCTTTCACGCCTTCAGACTTTTAAAATAAGTGTAAATTTTAGAAAAAATATTTCAACAAAGTAAAATTAATATTAAAAAGTCTTAATTGGAAGAAGTTACTATGTGAAATATAAGTTTTGCTAACACCTTAATATTTATACCTCACCTCTTATAGGCCAGATAATGAAATTATTGCTATTTTACTGTTATACTCTTTATACTTTGTAATTATAATATTTGTTATTTTACGAAGAAGCAATAGTTTTCTCTTGGTTCTTGACATGCGTTCGCACCCACAAAACTAACTTGTTTTATCTTAAAAGTTTAAGAAGAGGGTCAGTACCTGTCAAGGACAAAGCGGGGAACAACCCGCATTGCACTCTTATGAAGGTGACCTAAAACTTTGTGATATGAAACCTTATTGTTGTGATATTAAACGAATGTGATATGATCCAACAATATAATATACTATATGTGTTAGTTATAAACGGCACTGTGAAGTCATATCACGTGTGTTATTTCCGCCAAGTAATATTAAACTTTTGGCAACTTGTCTCGTATTCCATGATGCAAAACCGTTGTAACTGTAAGAAAATCATGAACAATGACAAATGTATATGTATGAATTTTTGCCAGAAAATCCTCCAACGAAACCAAAACTGCCTGTTTTTTTTACTTCGGCACTACATTTTTTCCAAATTTACACGGCTCTGCAATAAAAATCACGTCATACATTTTCCAGCAGCTACTTTGTACATAAGAGACATTTGTCCAAACGACGTGCGTTGTTAGAGGTACAATCATTGCACACATTTACGGCCGCGCGTGTTCAGACAGAATCATGCAAGATGCATGTCGCTGCACCAACGCAGAAAGGGCGGGTCGAAAGCGTCCTCGCCAAATGTACGTACCATAAAACTTGAAGTGGGAGAGCATATACAACTTTCAACGAGTTGAATTACTTGTGTGCAACCGCGCTGGCAGGGGGTGGGGGACGCGTCTCCTGCTTCCGCTCACTGCTGCCACAACCACCACGTAAAAAGCGTTCGATGCGGCAGTGAGGTTACGAATCCTAGAGCATGGTGGAAAATGCGTTAAACCCATGGTGGAAATGCATCGTTGGGTTCCGCCTGTGCACCGATTTTTGCTCGTTCTGTGTAACACCAGTTTGCGTCTCGAACCACGTGACCACAGTAAGGGCACTCATTTGAAAAGCCAGACCAGACGGCCGCCATGTTGCATGGAGAGCGAGAAGTATTGAGAAACATTTTAAAAGTGGTACAAGTGACAATTTTCAACGGCAGCCAACCAAAAATAACATGATGAAGGTGTACAAGATACAATATTTAAAAGAAATGCTTCATAAATCTGTTAACAGTTTTGTAACGAGGTATCTGGATGCATTTAAAATTCCCGCTAATATTGTGACGCAAACTGGTGTCTGAAGTCGGATACCATGCACATGAGCCCCCCTCCCCTGTCCTTGAGAGCGTTAAACCTCGATAGAATGACTATCGAAAACTGTCAAAGGTCTTCAAATAAACAATCCAATAATATCCATAGTACTATCTAAACAGAAATTAAAAAATCATAAATGTTTCGACTAATTGATAATAACTGTTTTTCAATAAATTTAATAAATAAACCATAATAATATTGTAGTACAATAATTATGTATTAAAAAGTTTAATTTAAACAACACCTTACAAAAGTTTCCAATAAATTCCCCGTCTTTAAATGCAAACTTCTTTGAAAATGTGTAAAATATTGCAAAACTCCAGCGTTGCCACCTCGAAAAAGCATTGGCAAATATTACTATACTACTTCAATAAATCAAACGTCAACTTATACTAGTGTGAGTAAACTTCTCCGTGCATAAATTTTATTGATATATTCATTTTTATCAATTGACGCTCATTCACACTCACAGTGAACGTAAATTTTGTCATTCTTTTATTAAGAAAATACGAGGTTTAATGAGCTCTAACGAATATATAAATGAATCGCAGTGAAGGTAAAGCAAAGGTCACTTGGAACGGTTTGGATAACGTTTCCTTCCAGAACCTTTCTAGAAGTAAATGTATGTTATAAAAATGCTTACACTTATCCTAGATTAAAAAATGAAAACACTGAAAAAGTACACTTACGTTTAGCGACAATCGTGCCAAGGAATAATAGAATCAGAATTTACTCAGATAATAAAAAATTGGGTTGGGTATACATTGGTAGAATATTATAATAATTTTAAAAATAAAAAGAGTTTTTCAACAAATGAGGGCCATCAAATTAAACGTTTCAATATCCCTGATATTTCGTAAGTTGAATAATTTTTCATTCAATCTAGTTTAAATGCACTTTTGAACAGATGTTATAAAGAGACGATTATTGTGGGAAGTTAACCAGGGAATCAGAGGGAGGTCTTCATAGCGCCATGGAAATTGAGAGATGACGACAGGAAGCAAGCGCGACCCCTCGTTGCCCTCATTGTCCATTTCTAACATCAGATTCAATTAAAAGGTATCTAATAGTGTAATGGTGTATCTATAAACCGACATTCTGTTAGTCTCCAACAGATCGATCAGGTTTTCCGCCAGTTTCCGTGATCCAAAGAGCAAATGCTGAGATGTCCCCTTGTTTGTCTTCTGGACATAGATGTAATTTCATTATCTGTGCACGACTTCTAGAATTCAGTGGGAAATATAGTTATTCAAATAATCGTTTCCATGTTGTCGCGGCAGAAAGAATTATTCGTTGACGAAGAAATCATGGATAAGAGCCAGAAATTTATTGCTGATTTATCCTTGAAAATATATTTTATTACATTGGAATTGTTTTTCTATTGCAACCCTTGCAAAAAACGCTATTTTTTTCTGTTTTCAAAATTCAAGTAGTATATGGCGTAGTGTTGGGATCACATAATTTTGAAAACGTGCTCATAATTAACTTTCCCATAGCACGTCACACACAGTTCTTGACATAAAATAAATAAATAAATCGTATATCTACGTCAAATACGTATTTCACCCCTTCTCAGACGCAACAGTTACCAAAGATTTCAATTCCAGTAAACTAAGATTGAATCGACGACCTTCAATTAAGAATGAAACACCATCAAAGACGGTCTTCCTAAAAGCCACTTATAACAATTATAAATGTGATTATTGGCGTAAGAAGTCATAAGAAAATGCATCAATGCTTCTTGATTGCTACACCCAACTGCTTACTTGTAATTTTCAGAAAGTTAATTATGATTGTGACTTTAAAAATATTAATTTTAATGGCAGTAATTAACTCTAAACCTCATAATTCCATGAAAATAAAATTGAGAAATGTACTTAAACCTTTCAATACACCATCAGAGTAACGACTTTTCCTAGGGTCATTTATAGAATGTTCCAAAAGGCTAGGACTCACATATCAATCAATAAACAACTCTGTAGGGAAACGAAAACAATTTTAAGGGAATAGAGCGATGGGTCATTTTTACTTTCCCACTATGGAGTTCAGAGAAAGTTATGTGAGGATGCGCAAAAAAATGGCGAATTTGCTTCAGAAAAACTCTTATTACGGGGCCCTAGTAATGAAAGATAGGATAAATTCAGTTGCTAAATTTTCAAAAAAAATCGTAGCTTAGCCGTAATTCATGTTTTGTGGGTTCTCGATAAAAATTGAATGATGCCAAAACGTCCGTCCGTGCGTCCTTGTGTCCGTTCATCTGTCCGTCTGTGAACAACGCTAGCGGCGACAGCGTTCAGCCGATTTTCTCCAAAATTGATGTTGTCCAATCAATCTGGGTGATGTTGTGGCCTATTGATTGCGATATTTTAATTTTTTTTGGTGGGGGGTATTTTACCTGACGCCCCTGGACATTTTCCAAATTTTCAATAATAACGAAAAAGTGGATGGTAACGAAATGGTGGATGAAACCAAATGTTAAATTTAGGGGGGAAATACTCTAACACGTGGTGTAGCCACAATCCATCTTATGTGGGTCTTTGATAGCGAAAAATCGATTGACGGCAAAACGTCTCTCCGTCTGTGAACAAGGATAGCGGCTAAATTGTTCGACCGATTTCTTCAAAATTCATATTCCCAATAGATCTGACTGATGTCGCGTCCCCTTGAATTTGAAATCGATATTTTAATTTTGGGGATTTCTTTGCATGAAGCTCTCGGGACATTTTCAAAATTTTCAAAAAAACTACTCAATCGTTTTCGATTAAATTTTACTGCTGGATAGTGTAAAGGAATGGTGCAGAACTCATGTTCGCTAAAAACTATGAGTTTTCGAAAATTGCAAAAATTCAAAAATTTTTAGGTGTCTTCCTACAACTAAAACATTATTGTAAAGGGTTTTCTCTTAATGAAATCTGTTCCTTAAAGATAGATTTTGAAGTAGGATAATGTACAATATTTCGAAAATTTGAATACTTTTTGCGTAATTTTGAGTGAAAATACGGACGAAATACGTGCTATTTAGCACCACAAGTTAACCCCATTAGTGTCCAGAAATATTTGTGCGCATAGCGCTCGCGCATTGTTGTCGCGTTCGTACGCGCACACGAGAAACAATTTTCGTCACTAGCTAGTGCGTCAAATTCAGCCACTGCCAGGGAGGATTCTGGCGTCCGGCTGTTCTGATCAGTATATTTCCGTGGTTTCTCCGAACTATACCAGGTGAATGCCGGAGCAGTACCCTGACCAATGGTTCACGGACCGCGCTCAATCTTTCTTTCTTCTGCCATTTCCGACTCTCTCCCCTTACTTAATCTCGCATGCACTACCACATATGTCGGCAAAGCAGTCTGGATGTAATACCTTGTTCCGGCTGGGGCGGTGCCCCGCTGGAGGAAATTCTCTCCCAAGCCGACGTGTATGTCAGCGCTGAACCTCTCCGTTGACCGTGGAAAGACCGTTGACCGCCATATAACACGATGTGAGATACTCCGCTTACGACTCGAATGACCATACCGGGAGCGGTAGCTCAGTGCATCAACTGATGTCACTGCAGCGCCTCTAACCGGGAGATCCTAGGTTCGAGCCCTGACGGCGACAGAATTTTCGACACTAGCTTTTCAGCTAGGTCGAATTCAGTCGCTGTCTAGAGGAGAATTCTGGCGGCCGGTTGCTCTGATCGGTAGTTTGCCGTGGTTTCTCCGATCAACACCAGGCGAATGCCGGAGCAGTACCCTACCAAACGAGCCACGGACCGCGCGCGATCTGTCCTTCCTCTTCCTTGTCCTATCCTTTCCTCTTACACACACACACTAACATGCACTACACTACCACATTTCCGGGAGCTCGGTCGGGAGCTTAGAACTTGTCCCGACTGGGGCGGTGCCCCGTTGGTGGGAGAGTCCTGGTTAGGGGAAACCCCACTGGCCGACGGTAGGTCCAGCCAGCGGGGAAAGATCACCGTCATCTCCCGAGAAAATAAACATGCACTACACTCACGGGACTAATGACCTAAGCAGTTGACGCGCCCGGAAACACGAAAAAAGTCAAATCAAATCAAATCGAATGACCATAACACCTGACGCCCTCAGCTCGTAAAATATTCAATACACAAAATCAGACCTGCATTGCTTCTCTCTCTTTAGAAGCTGCAGAAGACATCGAACATCAAGTACCGGATGAGATTAGCTCAGAACCAGCATTGTGGCTATCTCCGCAGCGACTCTGACTGTGGAGGTCCTAGGTTTGAGTCCCGACAGTGACGGATTGTCGACTCTAGCCACATAGCTTAGTCGTATATAGACTCCGTCTAAAGGAGAATTCAAACGGTCGACTGCCGTGATCGTGTTTTCTGTGGTTTCTCCGAACAATAATCTACTTCTAATTGGAAATGTAGCTTCTCTATGCGGACGTTTTGTTGAGCTCTTTCTTTGCTTGTAGTGGTAATAGAGCTTAGGGTGAGTTACTATTTTTTTAGCAATGTAGAAAAATCAAATCTGCAATTCGTTTACCGTCACAAATAAGTTTTCTATAACTCGAGAACGAAAATGTCTAATTTTTTAAATGTTATTCTCGCGCTTTTTTAATTATTTTCATTATTAATAATAATATTTTTTAAACTCTTTTTTCATCTTTCAACTATTAATAGTTAAATTATTGGGAAGAGATTCTGAAACTCAAGAAAGCGTGCGCAGATGATTTTCTCCCCCATACGTCACATACAGGTTTTTTACTGTTTTTTGACTAAATAAATATCAATACCAGACAAGTACTGGAGCAGTAACATAATAAACAGTCCATGTTCCGCGCCCAATCTTTTCTTCCTCTTAATTGTCCTATCCTCTCCTCTTACCCCCACATAAACAACCACGCACACACATACTTACATGCACTACACTACCACACATGTCGCGAGTCCAGCCGGAGGGGATACTGGAGGGGAAAATTCCTAATAAACCGATGAGTAGATTGACGCCGAATTTCACCATCCAGTGGAGGAGGAACGCCCCTTTTTTCGGGATAAAACATTCACTACACTAACGGGACTAATAGCATTTGAGTCCCCAGAAACATCAATCAAGCTACGAACGATGATATCGTGATTGGAACATGCCGGGTGTTGCAAGTTGCATGCGAATTATTTTCCATATATAAGAAAACCGGCGGACTTCTAATATTGTCGCCTAAAATTATTTGGAGCAGGCCTGAGGACCAATTCTCTATCCAGCAGAAACACACAGAGATCTTTGTAGAGGGTGTCATAAATAGTGCAAAACCAAACATCTTCCTTAAACGTATTATTTATTAATCAATCAAACATATACAGCTCTCTCCTGTCGAGGATCATACTTTAGTTCGTCTTACATACATTCCCGGAAATAACTCATGCAAGATAATTAATGTCATTTCTCTATAGCTAGAGTGGTATCTATTACTCTTCCTTTCTCATTGCATTTTCCCCATTCTCATCCCACTTACTTCTATCTTACATCTTATGCCTGTTTACATAGTACACACAGATCTTCCTCTTCACCCCATCTATTTCTTATCTCCTAAAAATTCCTACACCAAACGAATTTCGTGTTATTGTGTATATACTTCGGTTTTTATTTCATGGCGCGTGAGGGCCTTGTCTTCATGATAGAATATGGCCCGGCTTTTTGCGTCTCTCTCGAACGTGCCGTTAGATGTCGCATGATCGCGACCGTATGAAGCAGTGCTGCAGATCAAGCGACATCTAGCGGCATGACCGAGAAAGACTCAAAAAGCTGTGCCGTATTCCATCATGAAGACAATACCGTCACGCGCCATGTTATAAAAACCGAAGTATAGAGGGGAATGTGGTGGGCGGTGCGTGCGCGCCGCCGGCGGGCGTAAGTCCGCGCGCGCACCCCGGCAGCCAGCTCGGGTGAACTGCGCCGGCCAAGCGCGGCTTAATATAGACCGCTGCCTCCGCCCCGCGCGCCCCGCCGCAAGTCCCCGCGACCGCCAACCCACCCCGCCCGCGCCACACTTCCCTCCGCAGGGCGCACGTTCGCCTCAGCCGCCCCTGGCCACCCCCGCCCCGCCCCCTTTCCAATGCAAGCGGTCGCAGTCCTCGGCTACCCGCCACGCCCACCCGCGCTGGCCCGCCCCACCCCTCGGCACCCCGCCCCACCCCTCGGCTCCCCGCCCCACCACCACCCCTCCCCGCCCCGCCCCCTTTCCAATGCAAGCGGTCGCAGTCCTCGGCAGCCCGCCACGCCCACCCGCGTCCACTTCCCCGGCCAGCCCTACCCCGCCCAACCCCGCCAACCCATTCCACCCCGCCCCGCCACGGCCCGCCACGTCTCCTTTTTAATGCAAGCCGTCGCTGCCCTCGCCAACCTCCCTCGCCCGCCCCACACTTCCCTCTGCGGGGCACCCGCCCGCCTGAGCTTCCCCTCCCCGCCCCGCCCCGTCCCGTCCTGCCTCGTCTTCTCTTCAATGTAAGCCGTCGCTGACCTCGCCAACCTTCACGCCCGACCGACACTTTGCCCTCTGCAGGGCACCCGCCCGCCTCAACCACCTCTCCCCACCCCGCCCTGGCTTACCCCTCCCCGCCCCTCTCCTCCTCGCGCCATTCCCCTCCTCCTCCACGCCCCCGCCCACCCCTCCTCAGCCAGCCCCGCCCCGCCTCGCCCCTGCAATGTTTCGTATATAATTAACGAATATTGTTTCTCATTTGTTTATTTATTTAGTTAAATTAGGTCTTCCAAAGTTCTTCTTAGATCTTGAAGTATAAATTAATAAAGAATTTGAAAGAGTTTACATTATGTTATTTGAAAGTTTTTAGGAAACTATAAGAAATGAATTGAAACGTTTCCTCTCGTCTTCAATGCAAGACACACTTCCCGCTGTAGGGTACCCGCCCGCCCAGCTTCCCCACCCCTCCCCTTCCTAACCAGCACCGCTCCGCCCCACCCCACCTCGTCCTCTGTTCAATGCAAGCGGTCGCAACCCTCGCCCCGGACCGCTTCTCGCAAATCGTGTTCTGTGACGGTCAAGTCATTATCGCTCCGTTTCTCTGACAGTTCGTCCTCTTTCCTCGCGTTTTCCTGGTACGCTTTCGAACGGTCACAGCGCTTTGTCACACACCGTCGTCCTATAAATACATCACCCAATTACGCCACCATCGTTGAGTACCTGGTCACTTCGCTATGGTTCGTTTCCCCGACAGTTTGTCCCTTGCGTACCGTTCTAGTATCATCTTGCCCCGATTGAGGCACCCGATCAAAATCCATCATACTATCAGTTTGAAACTCCTTTACTAATCATCATCAAATCACTGTCATCCTTCGGCCAAGGATCTGTCATCCATGCATAATAATTGTCTCGTAGTTCAGTGTTGTGCTCACTCAATCCAGTTCAAACTATACTACGAGTATTACTATATTTCTTTTTTTTTATTAAATACCCCTTAAGAAAAATTTTCATAACTCACAAATGTATTTGATTAATTTTTGTTTCCTTCCAAACTACAAAAAAACAGTAATAATACGAGCCGTTCTTCGCGAATCGACTCGAAACATGGTAGTAAAAACAATGTATAACTTCTATTGCTTCCACCAACCCCCACATCTTGCTCTGTTTCATTAGTTGCCTGTCGTGTTGCTACATGAATTCGTACGTGGTCCATGCCGTATGAAGCCACCCCGCCACCACCGTCTCCGTCGCCCGCTGCGTTGTCGCTCCTCTCCATTGCTGGCGGCGCCACGGAAGCGCCAGGCCATTGCCTTCGCCACGCCCACGCCTTCGCATTGTCAACACCGCCCCGCCCCCGCGTCCCACTACCTTCGCCCCACCCTCGCACCCCTCCCCCGCGCCCCGCCCCCGCGCTCCTCCCCGCGCCCCACCCCGCGCCCAACCCCGCGCCCAACCCCGCGCCCCACCCCGCGCCCCACCCCACGCCCCGCCCCGCGCCCCACCCCGCGCCCCACCCCGCGCCCCACCCCGCGCCCCACCCCGCGACACATCCCCTCGCACCACCGTCACGTCCCGCCTACGCGCCACGTCCCGCGCCTCGCCCCGCCCCCTTCCCCGTGCCCTACCCCCTTGCCCCCCCCCCGCGCCGACCATCATCCTGCCATCCCTTTGCCTATGCGCCCTATTCCGTTCCCGCTCCCCGCCCCAATCGCATTCACCCGACACTTCCCCCTAATTGCCTGCCTATTACCCGGCACATTCAGACCACTCCCACCCACTTACTCGCTATTTCCTCGCCTCTTCCCGCCACTTCCTCGACTCTCCCCGCCTTTCCCCCAACACTTACACCCGCCGTTTCTCGCCACTACCCGCCTCTTCCCCTACACTTTCCGCCACTTCTCTGACACTCCCCGCTAATTACTCGTCACTTACCCGCCATTTCCTCACCACTCCTCTTCTTCCCGTCTCTTCCCCTTCACTTCCAGCCTTTTCCCCGTCCATTTACTCCCTACCATTTACCCGCCTCTTACCTCCCTACTTACCGCCATTTTTTCGCCATTCCCCGCCATTTTTTCCTCACTCCTGACGACTTACCCGCCACTTTTCGTTTCTTCCCGTCACTTCGCCGACAGATTCCCGACACATCCCCGACATTTCCCAGACACATCCCTGACACTTTTCCGACATTTCCCCAACACTTTTCCGACACTTCCCCGTCACTTCCCCAACGCTCTGCTCAACTCTTCCCTGACACTTCCCCGACACTTTTCCGACAATTCCCGACACTCTCCCGACACTTCCACGTCACTTCCCCGACACTTCCCCGACACTTCCCCGACACTTCCCCGACACTTCCCCGACACTTCCCCGACACTCTGCTCAACTCTTCCCTGACACTTCCTCGACACTTTTCCGACAATTCCCGACACTCTCCCGACACTTCCACGTCACTTCCCCGACACTTCCCCGACACTCTGCTCAACTCTTCCCCGACCCTTCCCCGACACTTTTCCGACACTTCCCGACACTTCCCGACACTTCCCGACACTTCCCGACACTTCCCGACACTTCCCGACACTCTCCCAACACTTCCCCGACACTTCCCCGACACTTCCCCGATACTTCCCCGACATTTCTCCAACACTTTCCCGAAACTTCCCTACACTTCCCAGACACTTCGCCCCATCTTCGCCGAAACCCGTTCGGTCCCCGCTGCCCACCCACGCGCACTCTTTGAGTGGGGCGGGAGCACGCTTTAGACGGGGCGAGCGGGGGCGGGGGCGGGGGCGGCGGCAGACGCGGCCGCACGCGCTTCCGCGCGGGGGAGTCACATCAAAGCGGCGCAGGCGACGCGGCGGCGCAGCGGCGAGAAAACATTCTCGGCTACCGCGAAATCCGATGCTAAACGATTGATGTGAAGAGCAAGTCACACAATGGACGCCCGCCACAAAGCGACGGCGGAGGGGCCAATTAACGCGTGCAAATCTTGTCTTCAGACTCTCACGTTCGTTCATTTGTCATTATAATCGATTCGCTCTCAAACTCGGTAAAAGAAAATAGATATTTTGGGCCCTAAATCATAACACACACATAATATTATTAAACATGTTATTTGACGCCCAATTTTATGACTCTCAAATTATCCGAATCGATTTTGTGGGAATGCATCTTGATACATCATTTAATTTATTGTTCCTTTTTTGTGTAAATCTTCTAGTATTTACAGTTTTCTATACCATTTGTTTCTTAAACTCCTTTTTACGAAGTAGGTTTTTTCTTTGACTTTTTTACAGAATTCCTCATTTTTTGTTCAATCATTCCATTTTCGACGTATCGAAATCAGACTGATATCCGTTTAAATCGGATAATAAGAGATTAACGGTTCTTATTAAAGAAATTAATTATTTCATTCTCCTTCAATAAAATTTAAACGTCTATGGTATAAAATCAACCGAATTAGAATAACTTGTTAAAAACTGTTATATGTGAGATGTTATAAACTATACATAGCTGGCAGAGCTCGATATATCACACCCCTGATACTCTAATCTATTTATAGCCGCGAGTGACTCTCTCCAGAAGTGGACGAAGTATACAGCCTCTTCGAAAATGATTAATGACCGATGAAACGTGATGTTATTGAATGAACGAATGACGTAAAGTTTCCTCTTGGCCGCTGGACGTCACAGCACAGACGAAAATATCCCTCCCGCAGATGGACTAGAACCAAGGATCCTCGGTTGGAGGGTCTTTCATCGAAAAGTACATTGCACGATCAATTCAATCGACACCCTGCTTTCTGTGAATTACAAATATCGTAAAAAATTTGCTTCGCAATTATCAATTCTATGAAAATTCATAGAAACTAAACATAAAAGACATTGATGAAATAATTCATTACATACTTCATTGCAATATACTGTAGGTAAAGTGTCATTAAATATTGCGTGTAGTAGTGTTGCAAGTACGTAAAGTAACTCTCTTTCCGTTTATGGCTTTTTTCTAGATTATATTTGCTAAATATCTACCATCACTTTCTATCATCTGAGTCTAAAGTTAAGAGGAAAATATTTATCTCTTTGGAAAACTACGTGAGCTCTATTTAGTGACTCTCATAGTCCGTGCCAAAACAAATATTTTGCTTCTAAACCTAGTCCAATTGTCCTTAGATAAACGAGAGTCGCGCTGAATGTAGAATGAACGAAAGAAAAAATAAGTTAAGAAAATTAAAGAGAGCAAATATAAATTCAAAAAAAGAAAGAAAAAAGTAAGAGGAAAAGAAATTGAGGTTTGTTTGAGTATGGTACTGTGTAGTATATTTATACAAATTGTATAAAGAATTGAATCCAGATAATAAATAAAACATTTTGTTAAATTTAAAATTTAAAATATGCTTCAAATAAGTTCGTAAAACAATGTTTCTGAAGTTAATTATTTACTCAATTTGATTTTTATATACATGTTGGAGTTACTATGGAGGCAGACATGAAGCTTGACCGTCTTTTATATTAGTAAGTCCTGAGGAAGGAATTATATATTCCGAAACGTTGGCGAACTAATATGCTTCATTAATTGACCAAACCCGTGAACGTATGACCGTATTGAGAATAATCTAGTTTTAATATTATTAAAAGTCGTAAGAAACTGAAAAGAAATTCAGTGGACAATTTAATTTCTCTTTCGAAATAAGACTATAATAGACAGAACCGGTTACTCTATTATTTATTTTTTGGACACAATTAATCTTTTACTGAAGAGCATATCTATGTAGAGTCCAATGTCCATGAAATACATGATTTGCTTCGATGTAGCTAGTACGCTCACATCCATGATTACACAACTATATGAAAAAAAATGCCGTTTCCGGCGCACAATTACATAACGTTCACGAAGTACTCCGTAAGGACGCATCCACGACCAAGATCACAGGTCTTGTCTCTTTAACAACACATTTCACGTGCTCCGTACCAGTGCTTTACTCCAGTTATTTTCATGCTTCCACCACTTCAGTTGGTACGTACTACGTGGTACATGGGTTTACTATCGGCATTTCAATAAACAGCAATTGGCGAAAAGGAGAACGATGTGTTCCACCTGGGGCCCGCCTGGGAGAGCGAGTTGCATGCCGGGAAGACGAGCACTCGGAACACATAAACGTGAGGACGAGGGCCACCCTGCCGGCACTCACGCCATCGCTCCCGTCGCCGCTACGCCCCCGCCGTCCCGCCGACCCCGCCGCGCCCGCCACGCCCGCCACCCCCACCACCCCGCCGCTCCTGCCGCCCCGCCGCCCCCGCCGCCCCCGCCGCCCCCGCCGCCCCGCCGCCCCCGCCGCCCCCGCCGCCCCCACCGCCCCCGCCGCCCCCGCCGCCCTCGCCGCCCCCGCCGCCCCCGCCGCCCCGCCGCCCCCGCCCCCGCCCCCCCGCCGCCCCCGCCGCCCCCGCCGCCCCCGCCGCCCCGCCGCCGCCGCCCCCGCCGCCCCGCCGCCCCCCGCCGCCCCCGCCGCCCCCGCCGCCCCCGCCGCCCCCGCCGCCCCCGCCGCCCCGCCGCCGCCCGCCGCCCCCCGCCGCCCCCGCCGCCCCCGCCGCCCCCGCCGCCCCCGCCGCCCCCGCCGCCCCCGCCGCCCCCCGCCCCCGCGCCCCGCCCCGCCGCCCCCGCCGCCCCCGCCGCCCCCGCCGCCCGCCGCCCCCGCCCCCGCCGCCCCCGCCGCCCCCGCCGCCCCCGCCGCCCCCGCCGCCCCGCCGCCCCCGCCGCCCCCGCCGCCCCGCCGCCCCCGCCGCCCCCGCGCCCTGCCCTCGCCGCCCCGTCCGCCGCCCCCGCCGCCCCGCTGTCCCGACCCCGCCCCCGCCTCCCCACTGCCCTACATTTCCACCCACTCCCCCCGTTCATCGCCACCCCTTCCTCCTTCCTCCTTATCCCCTTTACCCCCACCGCAGCATCCGCTCCATCACCACCGCCACCGCCGTCGCGCGTTTTCCGCGCGGCGACCGTCCCTCGCCCAAGGCGGCGGAGGCGCGGGGGCGGGGGCGAGTGAAACCGAAACAAAGGAGCGCGCGCCGGCTCATCACTCGACGCCCGGCACCTGTCGCCCCTGGGAGGCCTCGACGAGGCGCTCTGCGTCGGAGAGCCTCGCCCCGCCACTGCCCTGACGCGACGCCAGCGCCGCCCACGCCTCGCTGCCACACGGGCCCTCTGCTCCCCGGCTCCGAGATCATGACTCATTTCTGGCAAGGAACATTTACACACAATTTTAACTTTTACGAAATGCAACTCCAAATATGTGCGAAAAATGAACAAAAATCCGTATTTGCATTTCAATACATCGGTATGGTATTTTACATATTTCATGTTACATCAGTTAATTACTTCGTTAATAGTAGTTTATGCAAGTTGTTTATAATGTTAAGTTTTATTGCATGCGTACATGTTTTGAAAACGAGCGACGTTAGGAGCGAGTTTTCAAAATTACTATGCAATAAAGCAACATTATAAACGAAGTGCTATACAATTATCTTGTATAACAGTATTATAAATGTCTAAGGCAATCAAACTTAATTTTGCCAAACAACATTCTTGTGACATCTCGTGTTTGACATCTGTGCGAAAAGGTCGGCGGTTGTTCCCATTACCTTTACTCCCACGATTCTCTCATTGCAATTGGCTGAATGTGTGATGACACAATCGTTCGTGCCATAAAATCCTAATACGTCATTATTGTGCCGTAAAATTCTCGGTTGTTAACGTTTTCTTGCAACGGAAAATGTCGTTTAAATTGCGGGTATACAAAAATATTTTCGAAATAACAATAGTTTAGGAAATAACTAATAATTATTTCTCGTTTTTCACTCTGCACAATGAGTACTCTCTCATTTGTCGAAAATACTCTTAAGTAAATTATACGTTTTGTTTTTCATGGATCTCACAAATGATACATTACTTCCTAAGTTTGTGTCCGTTCCACTTCTCTAAAATTCGTCTTAAGGCGGTTCCACATATTCGCCAAAAGCGAGCGACCGCTCGTCCGACCCAAGCAGCTGACGTGCTCGGCGAATGTTCGCTTCCTTTGATGTGCCCAAAGACCGACACGGGGCGAGTAGGGTGAGAACGAATGTTCGTCGCCTGACAAGCAGCGAGTGACCCATCAAACTACTGGGGTTAGGGGAGCTGACACCCACTTCTCGCGGAATACCGAATGTCTGCAGCGGTCTTTCTGGCTGCTTCTAGCGTTACGGCTTTTTGTCAAGTCGGTACACCAGCAATGTGTTCAGGTTCTTGGAATAACATATTTTGGAAAAACAACAATGAGTTACATTTTAATATCTATTTCTGTGATGTAATATTTTGTAGAATGTGAAAATGTTGTAGATTTTCTTGTATTTCTCATAACTCGACATTTGAAGTTCGCACAAAATAATATTTCTTTTAGGGGTCATTTATACGCCGTCCCGTAAGTCGTAATTATTTATTTAAACCTCAATGTTTGATTATGTAATGTCGGTTAATTGTTTTTCTAGATACAATTTTACCATGTCTCTTTAAAATCTGAATCAGGACCTTAAACATCTAGAAAATATATGTGCACGATATTTAACGTTGTAAAATATGTTTAATCGTTAGCGTTTTCTGCTCATCAACACTCAATACACAAAGAAATTTTTAGTTTTTTAAATGAATTAAACAAGTTTTATTCTTTGTCAAATAATATTATAAATGTGCAAGAATTTTTAATTTATTGTTCAAGAAATTTAATTATTTCGCAATGAATCATTATATTGAAGTGCCCTTGATAATTGTCTCAACTCAATAATTAAAAGAGATTTTCGCTTGAGTAATATAAAAGAAAATTTAGACATTTCAGTTTCTCTTCTTTCATTTACATGGAGGTAATTGATAAAATTATATGTTACTAGTGAGAACCCGTCAAAATTTGACGGTGAGATCTGAGATAAATGTAAAATACTGTGCCCAGACTAATGTTCACAATATGTTGCAATGTTTGGATATTGTGTTGTGGAGTTCCAAAATTTTGAACACGTATGGCCCATGACCAGGTGGCAATGCAATATCGGCACCAAAAGACACAAAAAAGAAGAGCACTATTATACTGACGGATATTATTTCTAAAGTTTTTTTTATGTGTCATATCTCCTATAAACAACTTTGATTTCTTCTGGCATATTGCTCGAAGGTAAACTTATTTTCCCATTTAAGCAACACAGAGTAAACTCGTTTTGCAGAATTTCTCTCACATAGGAAGTACAGAACAAAACTGACATTTCATAGACAACGACCCAACAGAAACGAAATGACCTCACTAACACGACACATACGTTGACTTTCTCTTTCCTGCGTCCATAATGTACGTTTGCGTCTTTGGGGCGCGGGCAACGATTCGAATTCGACATAACCTGTACCTGTGAACAACTTCACTACTTCAGTACAACCGAACAAAACCCACTGTCCGAATGTTCTCTACAAAATTCATCACAAAAGCAAATACATGTAAACTGTCAACGCCACAATGTAATTATTACACTGAAACAAAACCTTGACGAATTGTAAACAAATCTCAACAATCAAAACAAAACATCAAGCAGCTCCACCATGAAGCAGCTTTGGAAGAAAACAATTGACTATTGATAAGCGTACTATTAAAGAATGATTTAATTAATTAATTTACACCGTAAATGTTGGTGAATCAACACTAACAGTATCTGATAACACATCTAGGGATCATATTCTTTCATTTAAAAGAAAAAATACTACAATCCGTTCAGTAGAAGCTCTAAACGAAGCCATGGCAGAATACCTTATTTTTTTAAATATATAGATGGGAATTAGTCCCCTGATTCTAACCCAATTTTAGGCGCTAAACCTTTCCTTGAAGAATAAAATCATTAAATCCAGTTTTATCATAAACCGTGGTATGATATATCAATACCTTTGTAGAACTGAAGTACTTGCAACAGTAAAAAGACCAGCCACTTCTGTAACGACTAGCCTCCCACTATTCGTAAATGTAAACATACGGATTTTGGTCGAAGTGTGTCAAATTTAGTTCACTCAAGCCTTCCATAAATATGAACAAGATATAGTAAAAATAGAAAGCACACTTCCATCAAAATCTAAATAGTAGCATATGATTATCGGGAGGCAGCTGTGGTTGGTGGGGATTATCTTGTTAAAGCCCCGAGCTCTCCAACTTCAAAACAACGAAATATCGGTCATTTAGGCAAAAAGTGATGGTCGGCTTATTAAGACAGTGTAGTATTTCCCTCTATGTTTCAAATGGATTCAAGAATACGCCACAAATGAAAATGATTAGTCACTCTTGGGCTAAAACATGCAACTCATTTCGTGTAAAGAGTTATCGCATTGTTGTTTCCTACACAATGTGAATATCACAAAGTACATTACAACCGAATGCTTCATTTATATTACGATCCCACGCTCCCTCTGCCACGAGGTGCACATCCGCCAACAACCCCACGTCGTCCTCTTTATTACTATCCCCACCGCACCCGCCGCCCCCGCCGCCCCGTCGCCCCCTCGCCCCGCCGCTCCCGCCTTCCCGGCCGCCCCCGCCGGACCCATCTCCCCGCTCCCTTGCCGGCCCCGCCGCCCACGCAGCCCCACCGCCACTGTCGCCCACGCCACCCCCACCGCCCACGCCACCCTCACCGCCCACGCCGTCCCCACCGACCCCACCGCCCACGCCGCCCCCACCGCCCACGCCACCCCCACCGCCCACGCCTCCCCCACCGCCCACGCCGCCCCCATCGCCCACGTCGCCCACGCTGCCCCCACCGCCCCCTCCACGCTACCGTCGCCCCCTCGCCCCCGTTGCCTGCTCGCACCCACGTCCTGGTCGACGCGGCGCCCGTCTGCACGTTGGTCGTCTTCCCGGAAGATGCAGCGGTGCCTGGCGAGCGCAGTTGGGTGGCGGGGGGAGGGGAGGGGCGGGGCGGGAGCTCCGGTGCTGGCGCCGCGCCGCTACGACCGTCTCCGACCACGCCCCCTGGCCGTCCCGAGCCATCACCGCAACGACGTGACCCAGAAAGCGGGCGCGCTGTCGTCCACGCCACGCCATGCCACGCGACGCTCAACTTGCAGCTCGTCACCTGACCTCCACCGCCCCCTCCCCTGTCGGTTCGCGAACCGCATCGCGCCCAAGATGAAGGGGGGAGACTAAAATGTTTGACAAGCGCTGTCAGAGGACGGCCGTCTTTCGTTTGCGGGAAGCCCGATATAAATGGGGAATATGAAGGCAACATGTCGGATTTTATTAAATTTTCTCGGACGCGGCTGTTAGCACAGCTGGCCTACATTAGACAATATTTGGGATTTGGGCCGGTGTTATTTTGGTGGTTTCTTCGCTTTTCGCATCTGGCCTTGAAGGCGGTCTTTGTAATCGTCTGAAGACCAGAGTCGCAACCAGCATTATTTTTTGCATCTTAATAATTCGAATAACTACCTCTATGCAAATGTTCGTATCTTTATTACCCAGACATTATTCGTTATTCAATAGTAATTTATTCAGACGTGAAATGTATTCACCCAAATAATTTATTGAATATTTATTGGCTATACTGTATTACTTAAATTTTATTTATTGTTGTAATCTATACTGATATACACGTATATATTATGTACTATACAATAACATATTAAACTAATTTATAAATCACACTTATTATATAATTATATTTTATAATTATTAAGTACATTAATGAATAATTGTTATAATTTATAAATTTATAAAACAATATGTGTAGCAATTATTAAAAAGAATCAAAGAGAAATCCCCATAATTAATGTTTTCGTAAATTATGTGTAGATATACATCGAAGCCACCATTAATGCTGCTTATACAATGGTATTGTATATTGATCACATCGCATTGGTAACAGTGAATATACAGTGCTCGCAAGCTATTACCTCGTCGTTATCTCCTTTAAAAGCAGGAAACTACCTGCTTGCAGTAGCGTTACATTCCAGCTCTACTTTGAGTGTTGATCAAGTTGTAGTTGTTTGTGATGCAAACATTCTCATTCAAATTCTATTCAAATTAAATTCAACCTACCTCTGTAGCTGGCCGGTTGAGAGCAGCACTGCATACTACCCGCTCAGTCCTCTTCAGCCCCTGTGTACTTTGCAGAGGAAACAGAGACCCCTCTTGACAACCTCAGTACTCTCAATGCAGTTTGGCTATTCATACCGATTTTTTTTTTCTTTAAAATAAAACTACTTCTTTCGTATTTGCCAGAGATCGCCTTCAAAAATTTGAAGATATTTTGAAGGGAATAAAAAAACCTTGTTGAGTGGTGAAGTAATTATTATTTTTTTTAAAGATTTCAAACATAGATATAAAAATGTTTGGAATGTAATATTTTTCGAACTTCATTTCACTTATAATTAACCATCACTAAAATGTAAAGAAAAATATTGTACTTTTAACATGACGTGACCATATCACTGACGTACTGAAAATGAAAAAGTATTGCAAATACGTCCAAAACTAACTGGATAAATTATTTAAATGTGCAGTACGATATTTCTTTCGAGAGCGATTTGTAATCTCTGATAGACTTTAATATTGTTTGAAAAAAGAAAGAAAGAAAGAAAGAGAAAGAAGGGAGAGAGAGAGAGAGAAAAGAGAGAGGGAGAATAAAAGAAAGAGAGAGAAGGGAGAGAGAGAGAGAGAAAAGAGAGAGGGAGAATAAAAGAAAGAGAGAGACAGCGAGAGAGAGACAGAGACAAAGAGTCAGAGAAAGAGACAAAGAGTCAGAGAAAGAGACAAAGAGTCAGAGAAAGAGACAAAGAGTCAGAGAGAGAGGGAGAGAGAGAAAGAGACAAAGAGTCAGAGAGAGAGAGAGAGAGAGAGAGAGAGAGAGAGAGAGAGAGAGAGATTCGACGGAAATTATAATGTGAATTTCTCCGGAAGTAAAAGAAAGGCGATGATTTTGAACTTGAAATTTCATTATATCCGTTAACCATCACAAATTTACATCTCAAATTCACATATCAAAATAAGAAAACATTGGGCATTACGACGGAATTTAACAAAGGCACATCTATCTACAAACAGGTTACGGGATCATAAAACAGCGATCTGCTTACTTAAGCCGAATTCACGTCACAGTGGCCTATTCCAAGAAAACACAATAAATAATACTGTTTTGATCTCACCTCTAATACCGCCACCATGGATGAATGCATAGGCACATTCTCTGAGCTGTTCCAAATGCAACACCAGAACGATCTCTTTCCTGTTGATGTTGAAACCCCATACGCTTTCTCGTCTTACCCACTCAAACACCCACTGTCGCTCTTCCAAGCAATGAATGAGTCTAATATTAAACACGTCACTCAGGATGCCAAGTTATGTAATGCACGTGTTGGTGAAACACAATATTCCAAGACAAGAAGTCCGCCGTCCGTTTTAGTAAAAATTGGAGGCCAAGGTCCCATTCGCGGCTATTCATAGGGAGGAAGCAAACTTACCGGCCCCGCTCTCGAAACGCACAGCAATGCGACGCGACACGTCACAGTCACTACACGACACGACACGACACGACACGACGCGGCACGACACGTAGAGTGGCAGTCGAAGTGGCACTGCACATAGCTCACGCACGCTGCTTGTAATCAGATTTAAACCACATGTACGCACAATTCGGTATGCGACACACTTTCAATAACACCCAAAGAAAATAAATTGATTTAACACAATAAAAATTATTTCATAAAAGTAATATAAAAAGAAAATACTTAATTCTGATTATATTTTTAGACGTTAAATAATTGAATTAATAGCAAGATATGTATTAACACGTAATTAACTTCGAAACAAGTAGAGTTAATTATAGAAAACTTATCCATGAAAATGTAATTCAAAATGCACAAAAGGAAGGGTCAATAAAAAATCTCTGAAATATAAATAGTATTTTTGTAAGTAATATTTAATATGCAAGCGTTGATCAGATACTTTTAAGAAAGTGCAGAACTAAACGCTTTAGAGGACACAACTATTACGGATACGTACGAGTTATATGAAATATAATCGTTACTTGAAATTTTGTAGTATGATGATACCAAACTATTCTTAATTTATTGTTTAGTCAGACCAGCTGTAATTACAGTAATAAAAATTTTAGAAGTAAACATCCGACTATGATTTCAAACTGGGGTATAATTACAACACATCTATGCTAATCGAAATATTATAATGTATACCAAATCCAATGGCAAACGGATTTTTTACCCTATTCCTTCCTGTCAAATATTTGAATTAAAAATTACTGCACTGACAAGCTGGTTCTCTCAAATCGACAAAATTATATAACATCTAGAATAAAACACCCTGAAATAAAAAAGAACATTTCAAAACCCATATCTTAATTAAGTAATGTAACTACTTCGCACACTATCTACTTCACATGCTCTAGTCAAGCGAAACGTTTTGACCGACAAACTCGTGATCATTCATTCAATAAAAATTGCAGAAATATTTTCATAATTATATTTGCTTATGGTTGCAAATTTCATTCGAGATGTATATGTTTACATTAGCTCATAAATATTTTCGCAGTAATTCAATGTAAATATTATGTTAATTCTAATGTATGTAAAAATTAACATCTTCTTACAATTTGGAAAACACAATTTTCATATGGCAGATTAAATGATGACTGAAAAAGAAAGCAGTCTTCTCTTTCGTATATCTTCCATGCGATTGAGTCGTTTTTATTAAGAAATCCCGACGAATTCAATCTTCATACACATGAATTTCTAACACTTACTTCAACTGTGAAGGTAATGTGAAGGTAAACTTAATTTCCTATTACGAAATGAAAATAGATCTGAAAAACATAATTCACATTTAAAATTTATTTTCATGGGTATTGCTTTGTAATTTTGAAAATTGTATTTGATTACTTATTCATTTGGATCATAGATGTCAACATGAATTCAGGTTTCTCTTTTTATCTTGTGTGTCTAGTGTTTGTCAGTAATGGAAAATGTTATATAATGAATATGCAGAAAATAATTTGCGATGTATTGTTTTGTTAGGTTTTATTTCGTACTAAAATTGCAAAAAAATATTTAGCAGCCACCCTCCTGTGATGTCTACAAATGCTCTTAATGGCTGCCTCTCGAAGTAAGAAAAACATCATGTCACTTTCCGTAGCGCGCAAAACGCTGCCGAGGTGGTCCCTTTATTTCTGTCGATAGACCTCCATTGCCTCGAGGTCACACTAACAAACGAGAAAACTCTCAATGCAAAATGTAGCTGCCCTTGGTATTACACCAATGTTGCTTGGCGTACACAGAATAATTTATACAACTCGACTTATTTGACGGAATTAAGAAATGAAAATCACCCGTTTTTAATAAATGCAGGACTTAATAATGAATATGTAGATATAGATTTACAGTGATTGGGGGGAAGAACTTGTGAATATTGCCCCTCTTTCTATTTCAATGTCCTCTTTGAGTAGTATGGACTCTTTAAGGTAAACATGGTTCAACTCCCCCACTTCTCATGTTAAAAGATTCGCAACACTCAGGATAACAACGATCCAACAGGGTGTTGACAAGCATTGTCCGTGTGAAACTGTTCCAAGGCACAAGCTCGCACAACACGGATCGTTCACAATGATTTGATCACTTCTTTAAAATTTAAATAAGCACTGCATAGGAGGGCAATATTTGATCCTTTGCACTCCCATGACGTATAGAGAAAATTATCACAGTTAGGAATAACTACGAAATATGCTTTTATATGATTTTAATGTACTTCTACTCAGAGCCGAAATATTACATTTTGAATAACGTTAAGAAGTTCTAAGAATAGTCAAAGTTTTGGGATTTTTTTACTTGAAATTCGGAATTAATTAAATGAAAATTAATTTCAAAATAAATTCTTAGCCTAGGGGTCTAAAAAAATAACTCTTACATAGTAATCTAGTTAGCTACGTCCATTCGTCCGTCTAGCAGACTGTCCGTTACACTGTTAGACCCATCCGGTCCACCAAACGAGACAAATTTATTCGACGTGTCTCGGTTTCTTGAGGGGAAGCAGATAATTTTTTACCGAATCATCCACAAAATTCTAAGAAATGCCTCTAAAAACGTGTTTTTTCTATTGTTTTGTTTTGTTTTCAAGCAACTGAAATGCTTTAGGGGCGTGTTACAGCCCCTACAGAGATTATAAATGGGTAATTTCTTTCAACAAGACAAATCGGTAGGCACAATTGTTTGTCGGTTTCCTCTCAGACAATCTGGAAGAATTCTAAAAAAATATATTTTTGATTTTGTAGAATGGAGTACTGCGTCAGCTACATATTGACAAGGAACTGTGTAAAACATGTTAGGGCGCCAAATAAGAAAGAGAGTGGTTTGATGTTTGAAGGAAATAATTCATATTAAAAAGAAGACAATGAGTAAAATTGTGGTATTTCAGTAAACATAATTAAGATGTTATAAATAATGAAATATTAATTTATCGACACGGAAATAGCAAGCAGCAAGTGAAGTTTAAAAAATATTTATATTTCAATACAGCTACCAGTGTATTGTTGAAAATTTGCGTTACTCGTAGTAGGGCCTACACTATCTTTACGGCATTTACATGAATTGGTACATCTTAATTCATCAGATTCTCAATAATTAAACCACGCTTTGTAATGAAGGAAAAAGAATAAAGAAGTATTCGACCCATTTTCTATCACTTTATATACCTGAAAATACACGAGACGAACAGCAGTAATAGTTAAACATTTATTTTCATTATGGACATCTAAAGCACAAATAAAACTTGTTAGCGCGGAATTACTCGCCGGAGGCTTCTCGGTAATCTGGTGTTAAAATAATGTTTCTAACTACTTATGAACAAATATTAAACTCAGTTTAACGTATTTTGGGGATCTCTCTTCCAGAAAACTTAGTGGATAATATCAAATACAAGTACAGTCGACTTCGGTTATTGTGAACTCGGATATAGTGAACTTTAGTCACTGGTCCCGTTCCACTTACATTACAAATAAACATACGAAGATTCGCTTATAGTGAACCTGAGCCTCGGCTATAGTGAACGTAGGAAATAAGTCCTAGATATTAAATGAATTTTGCATGCAATTAGGCGAGTAGAAGGGCTTTTGGAGAGTGGGACGGTGTTCCAACAGTGCCAGAGGCATTTAAAGATGTCAAGACAGCATTGCAACCCCTAGAGACAGAGGATAATGCAGAATCAACTATGGAGAGAGCACGAACTCTGGAGAAGGATATAGAGAAATTTATAAAGAAAAGATGCGAAGCAAAGAATTGAAAAGAATTGATTTTTAGCATACAAAGATATTGAAATTTTCAGATCGTGCGGTCCAAGTATTTTGCTGTATCTCTATATTAATAAAATCAATCGTTGTGGAGAAATTCTATTTAATTTTGACACCATGGGATACAGTGAACGAAACATATTACTCCCCAGAAGTTTACTATAAGCAGAGTCGACGGTACCTAAGAATTATTGTTTTCTCATGGACATTTTCCGGGGTGTACTCCTTGGAAACGACAATCATAGGCCTAGATGTCCATGGCAAAAGGCCTAAACTGTACCCTGAGAGTTGAAGTTATCCTTCTATTTGCTCCATGGCCTGGCTGCGTTGGGGTGGTGCCCAGCCGAGGAGGATATATCTGGAGCTGCACCGCGTGCAGCGGCCGGGCCCGAAGGCAGGAGGGCGGCGCGCTCGGCCCAGAGCTCGGCTGACGTCACGCGCGGCCGCGCCGCCGGACAATGGGCCGGCGCCGGGGGCGGGGGGCGGGGGCGGCGGAAGCGGCTGCACGCGCCGCAAATGAGGCGGCGCCCGGCGCCCGCCGCGGCGGAAACGAACGCAGCCGCCGACAGAGCGCGCTGCCAACGCCGCACGGCGCCGCTTGTTTCCTTCGGCAGCTCCCGAGGCGCGCGGCCGCGCAGCGGGCGGTGACGCGCGCGGGGGCGGGGGATTGTGGGAGGCGGCAAAAACAATAAACAGATTGCCCCCTACGGCTGTCTCCTACGCCATTGCTGTCGTTTTCGCGATCGCCACCGTCTACTCCGCCCTACGAAAGTTGTTGAAGGTTCGATGTGGACGACCGGGAGACATGATTCAGAGCATCAACTGATGTCACTGAAGTGCCTCTGACCGGGCGGTCCTAGGTTCGGGTCCCGACGGTGTGGTAGGATATTCGACTCGGACTTGAGAGCTAGGTCGAGTTCAGTCGCTGTTCGGAGAAGAATTCTAGAGGCCGGCTACTCTGATCGGTAGTTTTACGTGGTTTCGCCGATCAATACTAGGCGAATGTCGGAGCAGTACCTCAACAAACGGGCCACGGACCGGACGCGATCGTTCCTTCCTCTTCCTTGTCCTATTCTCACCCTTTACACACACACACTTTAATAACATGCACTACACTCCCACACATGCCGGGGGACCGGTCGCGAGCTTGGAGCTTGTCCCGGCTGGGCGGTGCAGCCACTTTCTGGGCCGAGGATCACCGACACCGTCCAATGAAAAAACATGAACTACACTTACGGGTCTAATGACCTTGGCAAATGACGCGCCCGGAATGACTAATCAATCAATGAAAAATCAAATCCATATGGACTACTTTTTTCACAGACCTCATCGGTCCAAATAAAATAACATACATCATTAATCACGTCATTAATCTTATTGATTGAGAGTCGCATTTAAGAATTGTTTAGGTTCGCAACTATCCAGTTAATGAAACAATTTAACGATATGGCAATACAGACGCCACTAGAAACGATGAACTTTCTCCACGTGTCGAAGTTCTGGCCACGTTTCTTCAGAAAAATATTTTTTTATTCGTAATTGACATATCAAGATTGGCATTGGCAACATTAACTACTGAGATATAGCAATTTTAAGAGGCGTTGGTATTTGCAAGGCTCATTCAATTTGAAATTTCAAAGAAATTCAATATTCTCAATTGAAGCACAAGGGATCCGGCGAAATAATAGAAAACATTACCAAACATTTGCAAAATTATTACTGCGCACGTATTACTCTTCAATAGAGAACATTACGATCCGATTAAAATTGAAAACTTGCAAGAAATATTTCCTAAAATCCACGTAAAATACATTGTGTAAGTGAAAACTATTTTTTTAGCAGTCGTTAATGATGCTATTGTATGATGTGTCGTTATGATGAAGATGTCGTTATGATATTGTAAAAGGCATCTTTCATAGGGCTAGAATTTGCAAAATATACTTTAATCATAATATTTCCCACGAGAGGAGGTTTTGCGTTTTAGAAAGAATAACCCCTTGGCGTCGCCAAGCGGGATGTTTATCTGGGTCAGATGTCTGTCACGTCGCCGCGCACGGCTACGAGACCAGCCGGCGACAAGCGACAAGGCGCGCGCAGCTTCTTCCGAAATACATCTGCAGCGGCTCTGCCACTATATCTGCGGCACCGCTTTATTTCGGTTTCATCCCACACATTGAGCTCTAAAAATCATGTTTATTCATATTTTAACAGGTTCACTGCCAAGCGCATTCTCGCTATACTATGCCTCGGTACCGTACGATTTTCGCGTACGTCTCCGTGCCGAAGGTATTTGATGCACACCCACTTCTACACATGCTAGAACATTGAAACTTGTACCAATATTTATATAATATTATGTGGAATTAAATTTATTTATCAAAATGTATGTTTAAACTGAATAACAATAGCAACGTCAATCGCGTTAATTAACGTGATTTCAACCTGTATCAATGATATTTTCGAGACTGAAAGATGTTCATTTTTAAATTTATTTTTTAATCATTTAATGAAAAAGTATACTAACACACAAGGTATTTAAATACTTTATGACATTTACAGACTAGATCTGTAAGTTCAAGGTGCACCTAATTATTAATTTCTTTCACAGTACTATGGATTTGCTGTATGTGAGAACATCGCAAACTCTTTTCCAACGAATGTGAACAGTAATGTAAAACACCTTCAGCCAGTGATTTTGAACTTATCTCAATGAGGAAAGTGTGTGAAACGTTGGATACTTTCTAGTGTAGTTTTGACATTGGATATATATTTATGTCGCTTCGAGTCAAGACGATGCCACGCGGGATTGCATAGTTGCGCAGTCAGTAAATCAGGCCATAACTTTCCTGAATTGTCTCTTTCCCTCCTCCACAAATACGATTTATTGATTCAAGACCCAACGTAAAAAAATTCTCTTCAGAGAGCGTTGAACGGACGCTGCAGTAACCAACAGTGATCCACATGATCTGTCAAGTTGAGAGAAGTGATGTAGCCAAAAAATAATCTTTACAAAAAAGCAGATATGTTGACATTAAAGGGTTGAAATCATTGGAATGACTTTGGTGGCATATAACATGTAAGTTCAAGATGGAAATCATAGAAACTTTCGAGAATATTCCAAATTTCTTTTAAAAAAATATTTCGATTTTGTCTACGATTCAGAGAGGGATACGTAATTTTACACACACAAAACTAAATTTTGAATTTAACAGGCTTAAATTCAAAATTTCCTTTAAATATTCCGGTTTATAATCATTATTTATTATCTGAGACTTTTAACTAAAATTTAAAAAGCAAACCATTATTTTTGATATAAAAAGTTGAGTCAGGAATGTCATGCCTTAGCTGAAGTTCACTTGAATATAATAAAACTCTCTTGTGATGCAGAAAAATAACTCAAAGATTTCTTCTGGTACCTAACCTATGCCTCATTTTACATAATCCTTTCCCGGTTACAATGAAGCACAGAGAAAAATAAGATATGGCGTGAAGAAGATAGAAGCTATTTCTGGTCCCGCTTCTCCTGGATCTTCAAAGACTTGCGTCTCCGCAGCGTTTAACATGTCCTCCCAACCGCCCGGAGCGGAGAGCGAGCGGTTCTGCCGACGCGACCTCGCCCACTTCCTTCATCAGAAGGCGCAGCGGATCGTTGGAAGCGTCGCGATCGAGTAAATTTGTCTCGTTTCGTGTTTTCCTGGTCGCGTCGGACCGGACTCATCGCCTATCTTCGCCTCGTACCAAGCTCACATAGACCGGAATCAACTAATTGCTACTATACATCTCAAATCTCCGCCAAAAGCCGTTGCTTTGTAATTCCTTCGCGGTTTTGGTGCTAAAACGGTTAACAAACCAGGTTGTTATATCCAAGTTTGCGGGTTCAAACGTGATCAAGAAAACCGTGTATTTTTAAAGAAAAAATCCTTCGTACGCCTTCCTTCTGAGGGAAAGTAAAGTTGGCTGTCCCGTGTTGTAGATTTACTGCATGTAAAAAGAAGTCTCTAAGTTGAATTCAAATCGCCTGTTTCGTCGCCTGTGTGTTACTTTCTTTCTCTGCTAGAAGGCAAAAGGAGCAAAGCCAAACTTTTACGTTGTGCGATGGAAGATCAAGACTGATGGCACGTAAAATATCATTATTGGATTGGATTGAACTTTCTGGTATTTTCTAATACCTCTGGTACGAGATGCTTTTTTCTGGTGGGTTGGCTGGTTGAACGATTCTGTACGCTGTTGTAGTATGAAATAATTGTGGCCTATAGGTAAATTAGACGGAAATAATGGTAGGTTGCCCGATATCGGAATGCCTAGCCTTTAAGATAACGAGGGAGTAGATATACTATGTACATTTCAAATGATTTCAAAAATGGGCAACAAGAGGTGAGTATTCACTCGTATTGTGTGCCTTTCGTTACACACAAAAGCGAGATTTTGCATTTCATTTTCCTGTTAGTCATGCAATGTAATTTAACACTTATTTACTCTCGATCTCTTTAAATATTTGAACTTTAATTCTGATATAGAATCAATCAAATAATATTTGCTGCGTCAATGACTGAAAATGCTTTCCAATGCGGACAAGAATATTATACGTGTACATAGAACAGAATCTTTTCATGAGCAGAGTCCCATTAGCTTATTTATAGGGCAGCATGATTCGTAACACAGAAGGGTCTTTTTTCAGAAACCGTGTGGGTTATTTCTGTAGAGGGAGCTCATTAGTCTGCTCATCCATAATTTAGAATTTCAGTAGACATTATGTAAGAGAGAGGGCAAGAACTGTGACACAAAGGCTGCTTCAACTACACTGCGTAAAGAGATTTGTGACTTGTAATAAACACGCACAGCCAGAATAAATTTATCGGAAGGAGATTTCACAGGAACATGTAATACATTGTCTCAGGAACCATTTTGACTACGAATACTTCGTAAACAGAAATTATACGCAACTGCTAGGCCTTCTAAATACTTAATACCACTATTATCGTCGTTATTATTATTAATATTATTATTATCATCAGCAGCAGCAGCAGCATCTTGTAACGTAACGTCATGAGTAATAGCTTCCCTGTTCAATGAATGTGCCGTAATGAAGATAAATGGCTGATTGGACGAGACAGATAGTGATTTGTAATTTGGCAACGAGCCTCAATTAGAAAAGAGGAAAAGAGAGAAAGAACCCTAGATCGTGTTGTAAAACCAATTACGAGTTTAAAGTTGGTATCCATCTCTCTTTCCAATAATTAAATTAATGTTTATCAAATCCAAAAAAAAAACAAAATCAATTTCTAGGGTACAGATGTCATTCAGAGTAAAAAATCTTGGAAACAGCTATAATTAAATTCCATTGACTATTTTAATTATTTTTCAAAGAATCGGTACCATACTTGGGTTTACGATTACAACCTCGTTAAACCGTTACGGATGTAGCAACGGCAGAGCAAGTCAACGAATACAAACAGACCAAAATACCTATCTAGGTCAACATTTAGGAAAGCGAGACTGGACTTTTATAGCTTGCATCGACCTAAAAATGCAATGCAGATGTCAGTCCGAGAACGGTGTTTACGTGATAAGATTTAATCCAAATATATGTCCCCACACAAATTCAATTTCAAAGTTTACATCGTGAGGTATCACATTCCCTCTTACAAGAAATAAATATATCCTCATATTTTTTCCATCTTCTTTACTTCATAATAGCAACATTATTGTTGCTTTTCCAGCGGCATTAATTTAACGAAAGTCACGACAATATATTTTTTAAAGGAGAGTTATAAGTAATTTTATTCTATAAATAAATTTATTATATTAACGAAGCGATATCACACTCGCATGAACGCTATAAGAAGCTTTATTATATAATCCGATCTAACGGATTTATTATGCTACTAGTTGCATAATAACTTTGTTGTAGCACTCCTTTGCGAATAAACAAAAATGCATTGTTGAAAAGAAACACGAATATTCGTTTAAAATAATCATAAAAAACAAACAAATAAAAAATGGTTTTTGAAATCGTCCTAGGCAAATGATTGAAGACCACATTTCTGATGTAACACTATAATGAAACTTTAGAAAAAGTTATACTCATTTCATTATGATGTCCATATCAAACTTTTTGATCTAATAACTGTTAACTAGGACAATACAACATATTATTTATGTATGAAAATGTACGCTATTAACTGTTAGCTGTAAGAAGGTATATTAGGGCACTAACGCTGTAACGGATTCATAATATCTTATTTTAACACATTTCCCAAATAAAAAAGAACGTTTGGGAAAAGTGATCCGAGTACAAATAAAACAAATCAAATTTGACAATTACGATCAAAATCAAACAAATAAAAATCACATTTTCAGTTCTTGTTAATACTCCTTCAGTCATCTTCTCGTTGCATCAATATTTAAGTTTTGTAATCGCTCGAATATAATCACAGTAAACTCACTCACAAATATAAAATTAAATAAGGTCGGCGTTGTAATCGTCACAGACGTAAGTTTGCTAAACACAAGTTTTCAATAACATCTTAATGTATAAAATGGATGCGTGGTCGTATGTGTGAATATGTGTGTGTGTGTGTGTGCGTGTGAGTGTAAATGTTACTTTTGTTCTCCAAAAACTATTGAATCAATGGAGCACTTGCCCTCACTATGCACAGGAACCTGTTGAGCAACCTAGTGAAAAAATCGCAAATCCGAAATGTTACCCCAAGTTAGCTTTCATCTCGAAATGTGTGGGTAGAAACCTGCAATGCGAGACATTGTTGCCGGGTGGCGGCCATTGCTAATTGTTACGAGGCAGGGTGTATCGCACGGAGTTAGTGGAGCCTAAATGAATATCCGGGTTAGGACTTCAGCCACATTCAGCATCACCTAACGGGTAACTTCAGCTAGAATGGGATACGCCTCAAGGTGTAGAAACAATAACCATTTCATTGTGATATAAATAATTGTTGCAACAATTTCAAAAAATCTTTAATTGTATAATATTTTTATTGTAGGGGTTAGTTAATTCTTGACAATATCTGAGTGTATATAAACATTTGTTGAATTAATATCAAAAACCAATTCCTCGTGTTTATTCTTAAAATTATGTTTGACACCAAAGTGTGCAATAGTTTTCAAGAAATAGTACTTCACTGTAAAATAACACGCAAATGCTTTCTATTTTTAATGAAGTGGAATCAACATATCAGCGGGAAAAAACACAATCCCCCTAGAATGACATTCCCGAGTGCCTAAACATAGATTTCCGCGGCGGAATAGATCGTACCGACGCAACAACACGCTCTTTGCGTACGCTTTCAGTTGGTGCAGGCGCCCTCTGCCTGGGCTAATGGATTCGATCGACCTCGCACGCCCCCCACACCGCCCCGCCCCCGCCGCCCCCTTGCCAGTCCAGCCCCGCCCTCTCCCTGAACTCTCCGTTGCGCCTCGCCACCGCCCGTCCTTCCTGGCAGAGCTCCGCCCACCTCTGGCCCAAACTCTTCCCCCTCCCACCTCCCTCTCGCCCCCTCCCCGCCCCTCCCCGCCTTCTCACAAACCGAACCGTCCACCCCCACTCCCGTCTCCGTCCTTCTCGGCCAAGTCCCGTCCCTCCCTGCCCACCCCTGCCCCTGCCTCGTCCCTTCCCGCACACCCATCAACCGTCCTCCAACCCCACTCCTGCGTCCATCCTTCCCCGCCAAGCCCCGTCCCTCCCCGCCCACCAATTCCCCGCCCTCCCCGCCCACCTACAAACCGAAAAGTCCTCCACCCGCACCCCCATGTCCATCCTTCCCCGCTAAGCCCCGTCCCTCCACGTCCACCCCTGCCCCATCCCTCCCCACCCACCCTGCCCCGTCCCTCCCCGCCCACCCACAAATCAAACCGTCCTCCACCCCAGTTCCCATCTCTATCCTTCCCCAACAAGCCCGCGCGCTACCCCCCTTTTCTTCTACCCTTCCGCCGCCCGCCTTCCAGTGCCCTGACCTCGTCCCGTCTGTCCTCTTCCTCGACCCTCCTCGCCCACCCACATCGTCCCACCACGCCCCCACGTGCTGCATGCACTCCTCCCGCCGACGCCCGCGCCACCTATCCCTGCCCCCTTCGCTCCCACCTCTGCCCGCATTCGAAAGCGTTTACTCTGGAGATACTCCCCCGGGGCGAGATATCGGTGTCGTCAGACGCGACGGTAATGCACCCGGGACGGACTGTTTATGTTAGTAGCGGTATCTCGGGCGAGGTGTTGGCTAAGAGATTCGGGAGCTTGGAGTTGAGGGGCAAAATGGTCACTGAGCGAAGAGTTTTGGACATGTTTTAGGTGGGGAAACGCAAACTTAATTTTTTAGATAACCATAAAGTAATTACCCATTCCATGATTCATTCATGATTTATGACAAATAAAAATCATGCTTTAATAATACTGCTAATTTGAAAGAATTATGAAGCGATAGTATGTTTGAATGTATTTTCATGTTAACAAATATTTTCATTGGAAATATTATTATAATTGATAGATTTCTTTGTTAGATTGCAACTTTTGGGGGAATTAACATCAATATTTGAAAAACAATTCATTCGAATATTTTTTTATTTAGCAAATTTGGTCCTCTTTGACACACAGAATGTGCTCAATGCTAGTAAAAAAGAAACGTAAGATAGAGTACGTCAAGCTTGAAAAATTTTGAGCTTGTTATACAACTGTACAGATTTCTACATTTTTCATCATGAAACAATAATATTTTAGAAACAATTCCTCCTTCGTTCTTGTAATCTTTGTCGTCTATTTATTAAAAATATTGCAAACATTTACAAGCTAGAAAATATATTGATATATTTTTTTCATAGTACGCTGTGGGTGAATAAAATGTTTCGTGTTCTGAAAGACACGTGATTCTCATTAGGCAATGCAAATACCCTTTATTGAATTCTGTAGGATTCTTAACTCGATTATGCTTTTCTGTAACGAAAGAAATTATAAAACAAGTGAATCGAATGATGTAAAACACAGTATATTTACGGAATCCGGAACCAAATATATTAAAAAAAGCGAAGTCACAAAAAATAAATAATTATTTTACTGGGCATGTACGTGTTCATACAGAAATGGAATTTCCAATGACAATCAGACAGCACAAATATTTCGCCGAATCTCGCATGCGCGTCATGACTTAAATTCATTGCTGATTCCATTTGGAAACGTAACGCAATTTCAACTCGGGTTATTGTGTTTCACAATGCATTATAGCAGCGCGCTTTATAACTAACAAATCCGCGCCGATGCGCGCCTCGCGTGTCCAGGGGCGCTTTCACAAAGCTCATACTCGCGCCCGTAAATCTTTCATTCCGCTGGCGCCGACGCCTTCCCACTGCCTCCACCCGCCTGTGTGTAGCTCAGAGGCAGCGTTGTCGCTGTCTCTGCAGCGGCTCTCACCGGGAGGTCCAAGGGTTCGAGCTTCGATGGTGACACGTAGTCGACACATGTACTATTGACACATGTAGTATTTCGATATATGTACCGCGAGCGGTGGCTCAGTGCATCAACTGATGTCATTGCAGCGCCTCTGACCGGGAGGTTCCGAGTTCGAATCCTCACGGCGGCAGAATTTTCGGCACTAGCTTTTCAGTTAGGTACAATTTAGTCGCTGTCTGAAGGAGAATTCTAGCGACGACGGCTGCTCTGATCGGTAGTTTTCCGTGGTTTCTCCGATCAACACCAGGTAAATGCCGCAGTGGTACCCTAACAAAAGGGCCACGGACAGCGCGCGATCTTTCCTTCTTCTTCCTTTCCCTACCTTCACCCCTTGCACACACACTTACACTAACATGCACTACACTGCCACACATGCCGGGAGACCTGTCAGGGACTTTGAACTTGTCCCGGCTGGGGCGGTGCCCGACTGGTGGGAGATATTTGGTTGGGGAAAACCCCGCTAGTTGACGGTAGGTCGGCGCCGGATCTCGCCATTCAGTCGGGGAAGATCACCACCCCCTCCTGAGGAAAACATGCACTACGCGTATGGGACTAATGACTGTATCAGTTGACGTGGCCGAAAACATCAATCGATCGATCCATCTGCCTCCATCATATTATTACAGCGCTCTGCCTCTCGCGTCGCGTCGTTGCCGCCGCGCAGTCGCGGAGGTTCAGTGCGCAAAACGTCGCCACGATAAAAATACTAAATAAATAAATGGAGGCGGCGGCGCCGACGCCTGGTGGCAGGCTGCCCCATTTCCGTTTTCGCAGCGTCCGCCTCGGCTTCCGCCCTCTTGGGAGGTCCACCCGCGCCAGCGCTCCGCGAGAGCCCGGCTCCCTCACCCTCTCGCCGCCGCGACACCTCCGCAGCCACTGCACTCGACCACGTCCGCCTGTACACCCACACCACGCCCGTAGTCGCTAGAGGGAAGGGAGATTGGAGGAGGGAACGTTTTAGGTTTTATCGAATCTTCGCAAGTGAAAAAAAGATGTTATGTTGATGACAATTCACTTCGACAGGTCCATTCCTTTCTCTGCAGTCTAGCCTCTGGCCAGAGACCTCCCTTTTCTCTCCCAATAGGTAAAGTCCAAGTCAATTGCTTCTATACCAGTGAACGGAAAAGGAGAGAGAATAGGCAAAGCGAAAGCGAGTAGTACGGATATCTTGAATCTTCAGCCACATAAATTAATTACCTTAAGTATGACACATATTTACATAAAATTATAACTATACTTAAAAATTTGAATTAATATAAAATATTAAATAACTGGCAATTTCAGAAGCGAATTACAAAATGAAAAGTAATGCGATGTTTTATTTTCACTCTATGAAACTACATCTTTAATCGTTCCTTGAATCTGCCACATCTGTTAGTGGCGTCATGTTTTCTACTCTAGGGGATTCAGCGTCTCGGAAATATCTTCCTCCGCGTGTATGAAATAATGAAACGACTGCAACTGATATGGGACTGTTGACCCTCGAATTTTCTGCGGGGAAGGTATACGTGCTGTCCCGCAAACTTAAGACTCCGAGGAATGCCTGTGGTCCGCGTTGCTTGTCGTTTTCTATTCATTACACCTGTTTCTATCTCTTCACTCAGTGATGAGCAAAAACTCAGTAATCCCTACCTCCTTAGGATCACTAATGTCCCGGCTTACCCAATATCTCCATTGACTCCTCCCACTTCCGTAATTACCGTTCCAACAGCGTAGTTATCCTTCCTTCAAACATTTCCAAACCATCTGTCTCAGTTTTCCCTTTCTTTCAGCACAGACTCTCGTCAACCAACTACATGTTCTCGGGGGTTTACATTTTTCCTTGGCGGACAATCAAATTCGGTATTGTAGTGGCCTGCCTCAACATTCAAAGATCCACATCTTCCTCACTATCCACAAAATTAATCTCTACGTGATTTGCCGTTGTCTGTCCGTTCCGATCACATCTCCAGCAGCATCTCCAGCCTTCTGGTTCAATTTTGGGTCACCGCCATGCCATAACTTCCGTCCCATCTGCCACGCAGCCGCAGTTCCGTTGTCACTATCCGCATGGTCTTTACAACCCTTACGGCCTCGTGATGTCTCATGTCTGCGCCTATCAAACACATCTCCCGACCCACAACTCTCCTCGCCACGGTCGGTACATTGTCGTAGTCGCCAAGGGCATCGTTGCGATATTCGACGCCCATGGATTTCTCTCTTGACTCTTCCCGACAGGCGACGTATATTCAGACCGATGGTCTTGAAACGCCACCATCAACCATGTGGTCGCCACCGCGCCTGCGGCTGCCCACACGCGTCGCCCACAACATTCCGACGCTTCCACAACACGCTGATGCTGCCAAACATTGCGCGCCCGCACCGGATAAAACGGCCCGGAGACAGCATGAACGATGTCTGCAACGACACTAAGGCGGCGGCGACACGAAGGCGACAGTGGAGCCCATTTTGGCCGAAACTTTTGGCGGCCGACGACGGATAAACCTAAGTACAGATCTTCGGCCGACAGCCGATGTTTTCGGACGCCTTCAGAAGATGTAGTTCGGATTTAATATGACCATTTACGTTTACTAGCACGTGTTTGAACGAATCCGGTATATCAGATAAAAACGTCCGACGTCAGCCGACCAAACTTTTGGCCAAAATCGGCTCGACTGGGGCCGCTGTCTGAGAGGGAGGTCATAGGATTCCAGACCTGACTGTGGCGAAATGTTGGCATTTGTTAGGTCGAATGGAATCACTGTCTGGCAAATCCTATCTCCTAGCTGCTCTGATCGGTAGTTTTCGGTGGTTTCCTGATCAATACGAGGCGAATGCCGCAGCAGTATCTTAACACACGTCCACGAACTGCGCATGACCTTTCCTTCCTCATTCTTGTCCTCTCCTCTCCTCTTGGACACAAAAACGTACATGCCCTACACTACCACACGTGTCGAGATAGTAAGTAGAGCTTTCTCCGGGAAAGTAAATAGGGCTTTGTCCAGGAGAGTAAGTCAAGAATAATAAATAAAGTGCACTCGTATAATATTTTCAATTAAAATTTTTTACTAAAACAGTCTCACAAACACAACATAATAGTACAGTAGATATACAACAGCAATTTACATACCAAGAAAATCGAAAAAGGTGCTGTTCCATAACGCAGCACGTCAATATATAATTGGTCAAATGTAATTGGTTCAAATTTTAATAAAATAAATTCCTTCCGTTTTATTTTACAGTACATTGCTAGTAGATTAAATTTCTTTTTCTTACGCACTGCTACATGCCTCTAGCGAACTATTAGTTCTGTTGTAACGCTACTGGGCATTAAATATTTGCTATTATGTTACGTCAATAGCAAATATTTAATGGTAGGAGGTCTTTTCCTTGGATACGTGCAGTCGCATGACTGCTTAGTAAGCAGTGACGAATTGTGTACGAGAATGCTGTCGGAACACGGAGAGTGAGATATTGCGGATTAACATAATCAAATATTTGCTTCTTTCAGTCAAAATCGACACTTTTTCGTGTTCTTGAATTATTCCCCTTTTTTGGTATCTAACATAGCCATAGACGCTTCTCTCTGGCCGGAGGCCACATACTTTTCTTTCGATTTCTGCGCGCATTGGAAATCTATACTCATAAAAGTTATTTCAACGACATGTAACCGACATTGATACCACGAAACGTAGAGTGTGAATAGATAGGAACGTTTTACAGGCTCTTCTTTAAGATTGTCGCAGTGTCTTTGTAAAGTTTGATAAAAATTATTACAACAAAAATGCGGAAAATAAATATTATAAATAATATGTTGGTTGATGCACCACGATCATTATTTTTTGCCTATAGCTAAGAGCAGTTTGGTTCGTTATATATGCCACCATAGATCAGTAGCGATGCGGAAGAACTGGTACCTAATATATTTTGCCAGAGGCCAATAGCAGTGTAACAGAACCGGTACCTAATAGTTTGCTAGAGACCTGTAGCAGTGCTTAAGATAAAAAAATAATCTAACAAAAATGTTTTGTAAAATAAAATGAAAGAAAATTATAATATTTCATTGAAAAAAATTACATTAGAAATAATAATATTACATTCCGTGGTTTATATAAAATTTATTTTTTTCCTCTTTCATGAGAATTGGATATGAAAAACGCCCGGGCAACACCGGGTATTTTGCTAGTTATTAATATAGATAACAGCTAACGCGCTCGAAACATCAATCAATCAACCCTTGCTGTCGCCGAAAGTGCTGTGCTCTCAAGGACAGCTCTCAACCCTCCATCATCTAAGAGAATTTTGTAGCAAGATCTGCAGCATACTCACTATACGGAAAATTAAAAGCCAAAATAATTTTTTTTGGTATCATTCAACACTTATTCTCCAAAATTATTGAAATGAAGGAGTTTTATAAATTCTGGAACATTACAAACACTAATCCAATTTTAAATTAACTGTCTGTAGATATTATTATTATTAGAGTAAGTTGTGTTTGATTCCATTTTGTTTTCGACAATTCTTCAATGTTTATATTTGATAAATAATAAAACACAATATCACTTTACAAATTTTAATTCTCTACATTGCACGACGTTTCGACAATGGTTTATTGGCATCTTCAGGCACTGTACACTTCACAATTTTCGAGGGTTTAACCTACTTATATCTCATCCGTTCAAAGACATCTTAAAAATAATTAAAGCCTAAAGATTCTTAGAAAATGGAGGTTTGGTTTTTATGTTTCATATGTACTGTGTTAAACTTTAAGATATTTTATTTTACGCATAGCTTGATTTTAACTAATTAAATCATGTTGATATCGGGTTAGAAGGACGCCAAATCCTTAGGAAAATATCATCAAATCAAGTTTAATGGCACACTTCTTCGTAACTAATATTGTCAGATTTATCATTAATATTTTTATTCCCTCTCAATAGTGTCGAAGAAAGAAAGTTATATTCTGCTTTGAAAATAATGTATACCACAACCCCTTCATTTATAAAAACCTATATTCATTCTTATTTAAACAATTATAAGTTAATATATTTTCTCCACTTCAGAATGATCTTAAAAATTCACAGACATCACATTCGGACACACACACCCCCGTCGTGCCTATTGGATGACGATCGCTTTGTCAACATTTGGCCTCTAAGTCTCTAGAGCCGTCCTCGTTGCCACTGCTCCACAGCCAGCCCTGCATTCTCCACCTCGTTCCCCGCCACGCTCCACCTCCCCGCCCCGCCCCCTCCCTTTCCCCTCCCCGCCCCGCCCCTCCCTTTCCCCTCCCCGCCCCGCCCCCTCCCTTTCCCCTCCCCGCCCCGCCCCCTCCCTTTCCCCTCCCCGCCCCGCCCCCTCCCTTTCCCCTCCCCGCCCCGCCCCCTCCCTTTCCCCTCCCCGCCGCACGCGGCGCCACCCCCGTCGTACGCGTCGCCCGGGGTATATTTTCCTCGCGTCGCAAACTATTTTTAGACGGTTGCCACTACTGGAAATGTGACGTCAGAGCGTGCTCGTTTCCCATCTCCCTCGTCTCCGCGCTGTCTCTTTTTTTTTCCTATTAGCCAACTGGAGAAATGGGTGAGAGGCAGCCATTTGGAAAAATGCTTCATGACGAATTCCGAGTGCATTTCCACTTTTCCGTACCCTGCCACACGCGAAGACAAGTGAGTGTGAAATAAAACGAGGCGTTGAGAATGGCTGAAAATTTCTACTCGAACGGTGCTTTTCTTCTTCTTTTTTTCTCCCTCCTTTTCCCACCCTTTCCGCGATTCGCTTTTTACGCAACCGGCTGCGCGAGGCGGTTCGGCCGCGGTTGTAGACTACTGCCATTCACGAGCACGTGTCCGGGGCTGTAAATGAAACACGGGCGGTGGCGGCCCTTGGTGTGTTTGTTGTGGTGCAGGCGCGAAGAAAGCTATAAATACGGCGCCCCGTTTATCCCACCTGCCAGGCGCGCGAGTGGGGAAGAGGGAGAAGAGGAAGTCAAAGGCGCGCGGCGCAGCGCGGCGAGTCGGGTGGTTGAACCGTGCGGAAGAGGCCGATGGCGGCGGTGGCGGTGGCGGCGGCGGTGATGGAGGTGGAGGCGGTGGCGGTGGCGGTGGCAGCGGCGACGGTGGCAGTAGAGGCGCCGGCGGGGGCAGTGGAGGTGCCGGCGGTAGCAGCAGTGGCGATGGCGATGCTGGTAATGGTGGCGGTGGGAGTAGCGGTGGAGGCAATGACGGTGGCGGTGGCGGCAGCGGCAGCGGTAGGAGTGGTGGTAGAGGTGGCGGGGTGGCGATGGAGGCGGCGGCTGTGACGGTGGCTGCGGCGGTGGCGGTGGAGGCGATGAAGATGGCGGTGGCTGCGGCTGTGGCGTTGGAGGCGGCGGCGGCTGTGACGGGGGCTGCGGGGGTGGTGGTGGAGGCGGGAGAGGTGGCGGCGGACACGGAGGCGGAGGTTTCGGCAGCTGCGATGTCGGCGGCGGCGGAGGCGGAGGAGGCGGCGGTGGCGGCAGCGGCGGCGCCGGCGGTGGAGTTGGAGGAGGCGGCGGTGTCAGTGGCGATGGACGCGGCGGTGTCGGCAGCGGCGGCGGCGGCGGCGTGGTGGCGGCAGTAGCGATAGCGGTGGCGGCGGCGGCGGCGGCGGCGGCGGCGGCGGCGGCGGCGACGGCGTGGCGGTGACGCCGTCCAGAGGCGAACGCGTGAATCGAGGGACGCGCCGCGCCGCCTGGGCAGCAGAAACTCCCCCCCCCCCCGAGGGAAAGAGACGGAAGAAGCTGCGTTTGCGTTTGATATTAAACGCTACGAGTTATTCGCGTGCTTCGTGAAAGCTTCCGCAAAGAAAGAGGTCACAGAACAGTAGTATACACTGGGATTTTCCAAAGAGAATTATAACGGAAGATAAATGATTTTCTCCAAAAGACTGTTCGGTCTAAGAAACGAGATTCAACAGAACTGAAAGGATATGCAGGAAATCTAATGTGACCTCCGTAAAATAATGGAATCCTTACAGATCAGGTCCAATATTTCCGATCAAGAAGCAAGTTAATTAAAAAATTTAATGATTTTATCAACAGTTTGAAATATTTCAGAAAATACTTTATATTTAAAAATGATTTTTCTCACGTTAATAACTGATAATACACTTGAATATTTATCATACGTGGAATTACAGCCATAATAAGTATTCTTTTTTTAAGCAAATCTAAACATTTAGCATTTTTATGTGAGAACTTTCATATTATCGTGAAAAGAGTAACGTGAAATATATGCGAAAAACTATTTCCAACTGAAATATTAATGTTTATCTCAGCAAACATCTGAAAGTATAGACACAATATTTTAAAGAAATACAAAATACGCCGGCGGCCGGTACGAAATGTGGTAGGTTATACGACAGCTCGTCGCGATGTGCAGTCACATCAGTTCAAAACAGCGTAGCTTGTGTGGTGGTTGTGGGAAAGTGAGGGCGTCAGTCATACGCGTGCAGGACGTTACACCAGGAAACAAGTCGTAAATCGTGAGTTTGTGAGAAAAAGTAACGTAAACCTTGACTTTGTCACTTCCTTTCAATTTTAGGCATATGGTTGGAATAATTTGATTTACTACATCAATATCTAAAAATCAAATCCAAGTTTAAAAAATTAAAATAGTATATTAAATGTAAAAAGAAACTTAGATTGTTTAATATTATTTGGTCATTATTCTCATACTACACTGCACACTGTGCTGCAATGTGTTCCAACTGTCTTACATACATGTACTTTTTACTTGAAACGAGATACATCAGTTAGTATACTTTTGAAACTTATCTTTCTGGAGAAAATTACAGACATAGAAGTAAAGAAAAAAAAATACTTAAAGTGACAGGTATTGACTTTCTAGAGAATTAGTTTCATCAGGAAATGGTTTCTGAGTAATAAATCAATTTGTTTGCAAATAATTTACGATATAATTCACTGTTTATGAATCATTTAGATAATTTCAATAAGTACTAAAACAGCTTGATTAAGCAATTTCCATATTATTAATGTAAGTGACAATTTTTACGCAGCAGTGCGTATAGATGAAATTTCATTGATTCCTGTGTTTATATTCACGAAGAAATTAGCAATAAAATGTTTTGGTAGTTAGTGAATGTAATTAAACAAATAACATAGGTAACCTAGACATAATCAGACATATAAGCGTTGATTAATTTTAAGAAAACTTTAAATATTGCCAGTAAATCGTCATAACGAAAAATAATATTTTCGGAAGTTCACCATTCTCCCTCTGGAAATACTATTTTTTTTTAAATATTTGTAGGCATACCTAGCGTATACCTTTCCTTAAAACTTGTGCAATAACATGATATTTTGAATAATAAGGTGTAGTTTATTGCCAAGTACCGTCATCAAGTAGTTACAATTCGGAAATAAATTCTTTTTACAGAACTGATTAAAAATTCATTAAACAAAATATCATCAAGAAACTTGCATATTCTAATAATATTAGGTACATGATTTCAAAAATTCCAGATTGAGGTTCCTGTAAAGATAAAAAATTCACTAATGTAATCCAAAATACAACTTCACTTCATTTTATGGGATTTAACAAACTTTGACATATTATCACTGATTTACCTTTTTCCTTAATGAATCAATACTTCATGTTACAATATTCAACTTGAATGTGTCAACTCCTTCTTACAGTCCGAAAACTGAAACGAAATTCAATGCGACAAACTATATCAGACTACAAAATGATTAATGTATACCAGAGAGTTTTTGTTGTTTATTGAATGTACTCTTAGCATTTATACTCCCAATAATTTTGATTTTCTTCTCACTTTAATCATTAAAGAGCATTTTCTATTTGATGCAAAATTACTTAAACGGAAACTTCCATCATATTGTTTTTAAAAAATGTCAATAGACTTCCGTCTTTCTAAAGACAGAAAGAGAAAGAAGTAGCATCTTGAGCTGAAAGCCATAAAACATGAGAAGTCTCACGCGTCCTCTTTAAGTCCACAGTTTGAAGTAACGCGAGAAATTTACAGTGACATTAACTATCCCGTCTGTCACAACGTTCTACGTTCCCCTTGTGAGTCATTGTTGTGGGACACAGATGACGTGGAATCACAGTCTATCAACAAACTCCACCAATGGGATCTATGACTCAATTCCACGTAATGTCATAAAGTCGTGTTTGACTCATAATATGAAAATTATTGCAGATGACTCGCCGTGTTTCTTTGATAAATATGCATGGAAGATATATCTTCATGTGAACAGAAATATACAAAAATGGACTGTTATAGATTTTTCATGGGAAACTGTGAATGAGCGGGGAAAATTTGCAGTCGTAATTTCTTCTTCTGAGAAGTCATAAATTTTATTTTGAGAAGATGTCTCAGTTGAAACCATAATTTTGCACTGACTCTTGGTCAGCAAATTTTCAATTTTCAGAATATCGTACGTTAAATATTTCGCGAAAGTAGCTGATAGTCCTTTGACTGAGAAACTACTATGTGGAGTTCAAGAGATTAGATAATTGTCGGTTGTATTGGATCTCATTGATTAATACATTCACGCAAATTTCCATAAATATTACTACTTAAAAGTACAATAAAATTCATTACAAATAATTTAATTACTTACCTAACTCCCACACCACAAACAATTTGTTTTGCCTATTGACGTCCACACATAAGACCGGCAACAAAACTCTGCGTTAGAAAAATCAGGAACAGATCTGAGCTTTTATTTGCTGTGATATTTTTATAAATAACTTTATTCATTACATTACAAGGTATTACATTATATTATGATATATTTACCATACAATAGTATGATACTATATTTTATAACCAAAATCTTTGCTTCCCTTTACATTTAAATTATATCAAACGATATTTATGAATCATAAATATCATCTAATAAATGGTAGAAACTTCATTACCCAGATAAGAAATCTCTTTTAAAAGCTTTTCTGTACAAGTAATATTTTTCAAAAGGAAAAAAAAATCAGTATAAAGTGGTATTCATTATTTCCGCAAAAATCTGCCATGTGAATATATTTGACCTGCAATAAGTGACCTTTATTCGCCTAAATACTCTCTCTTGTTCTCACAATTGTTTCTAATTGATCATATTTACTTTTTAACTCCTATTCTCCCTGACTTTCGTGACGCATGTATGTGGACATTTTCAATGATTTTAACGACGGAATTATGATATGTCAAAGGAAATGAACCCGGTATTTGCTAATTTCAAGCGTTGACAAATATTTTATCTATTTAATTATGTTATGTATTAAATACGTAATGGAATATACTAATGCTGTACTTTGGGATGACATTTAATTTGATTACTTTCAGACAATATCTATCGTCAGCCTACTTTGACATATTTTTGGGAAATTTTGCAACGCAATTTCTTTGGAAAATAAAATAGACTTAAATACCGAAAAATTGTTTTTTAATTATAAAATAACCATCTCTCAAACAATCAGTAAATAATTCTTAGGTATACAAATCATTTTGTAGAAGAATGTCTTTACTCTATTTGTAAACTCAGTAGTTCCTAAACGGATCATTTAATAGAAATAAGAAACACATATCCTAAATAAAATTAGCAAATAACAATGGAAAACTGACGACTAAGAATAAATATTAGATTAAAGCAGAGAAATCCCAACTATTGATCAATGAAAATCACGCTTATCGAAACATTAATCTGTTTACGTTGCAACCACGCACAGCATTATGCTAATAATAACTGCCAACTCCCCGTAACCCCGCCCAAGGGCACGGCGCGGCGCGGCGTCGGGCGAGAGTTCGTGGGCGCGAGGGCGGGGCGAGGGGCCCGCAGGGAGCGGCCGCCCCCTTTCGCCAATAAAACTTTCGGATCGCCTTGCTCTTAATGACCGGGGCGCCTGGAAATAGAAGAGCACCGCCCCGCGTCGCCCACCCCCTCGCCCGCCCCCGCGCGCCGCGGTCAAGGAAACCGCTCCGTTTGCACTTCATTCGATCGCGCACCGCCGCGCCGCCCCCATCATCTTAAAGTTTCCCTCCGCTGCGACGGCCTAATGCTCCCGCCCGCTCTGCCCCCCTCGCCTTCGGCACTTCCGTCGCCCGCGCCAGCTCCGTCACCTCGGTCGTTGCATCTGCCCTCGCCGCCATCACCTCCGCTACGGCTGCCCCTAAAAGCTCCTTGGAACCTTTCGCTCCTACAGACATCAAACCGCTGCGCTGCCGCCACTTTCGCCTACGTTGCTTCCCCTGCCTCCGCCATCCCCACCACAAACTGACTACTCGCTACCTCCACCGTCGTCACTACCTTTAAAACCTACGCTGAACTATTTGCCCCGACCGAGACTCCATTGCCCTCGCCACCACTACCGTAGCTGCCCCTAAAATCTCCCCTGTTCCATTGGCCCCTGTCGAGCTCCACTCGCTGCCACCACCACCGTCTGCACTACTTCCGCTGCCTCCGCCATCCCCACCACATGCGCTGCCTCCCCTGCCTCAGTCGCCTTTACTGCCTCCTCCACCCCCCTTACCTCCGCCGCCTCCGCTGCCTGCCCTTACAACCTTCACTAAACTCATCGAACCGAGCCTCCATCCTCGCCACCTTCTTCGTTGCCCCCAAACCTTCTCACTCGCCCCTGTCGAACTCCACCCGCTGCCGCCGCCGCCACCACTGCCTACACTACTTCCGCTGCCTCCACCTCCCCCACTGCCTCTATCACTTCGACGGCATCCACCGCCTCCGCTCCCCCTAAAGTCTCCACCGAACGCTTCCCCCTGTTGAGTCCCCACCGCTGCCGCCGCCTGCATTACTTTATCTTCCTCCGTCGCCTCCCTCACCACAATCGTCTTCAGCGCCTCCACCTCCGCCGCCTCCGCTGCCCATAAAACCTCCTTCGAACCGTTCGTTCCTGCCAAGCTCTAACCGTTGCCGCTACCATCATTGCCTATACTACTTCCCCTGACATCCCTACCGCCTCCACACCTCCAACGCCACTACCACTTTCATCGCCTCCGCCCCTAAAAAACTCCTACGTCACTCCCGACGGTCCCCAACGTCTGCTGCCATTACTATCGCCTGCTCTACTTTCGCTGCCTCTACCACCTCCACTCCTCCACCGCCACTACCTCTTCCACCGCCTCCACACCTTCACCGCCTTCGCTGACAATAAAACCTCCTCCGAACCACTCTCCCCTGACAAACTCAAACCACAGCCACCACTACCGCCTCCTGTACTTCCGCTACCTCCACCATCTCTACCATCACCTCTCCTCCACCGCCCCCACCGCCACTATCTCTTCCACCGCCTCTACCACCTTCGCTGCCCATAGAACCTCTTCCAAACCACTCTCCTCGGACGAACTCAAGCAGCAGTCACCACCACCACCACCACCACCACCACCGCCGCCGCCGCCGCCGCCTCCATTACTTACGGTGCCTCCACCGTCTCCACCACACCCACCACCTACCAGCAACCACCACCGGAAACTTCCGTCACCACCACCACCACCACCATCGCCGCCGCGGAAACCACCGCCACCGCCGTCCGGTCCGCCGCCGCTCTCGCCGCTGCGTTACGATCGTTGCAATGACGTCAATACGAGTTGCTGCCCTCCTAAATTAGCTACTCTTTTACGACGGAAGTAAACCCGGCTGGCGGAAGGGAAAGAGCAGTAATGAGACACGTCGCGGTCGCGAAGCGCACTCTACGCGCCTGGCGGTGGGCAGTTGTCACGAGGCGGCAGGGTAGTATTTACTCTTTGCATGCTGAGCTGCAGGGCTACGTGGCCGATATCACGTGCAAGTTTCTTGTTGGGGAACGTCGGACTCGAAAGCTGAGAATAGAAGGCATTGAAATTTTGTTGGTATATGTTCTTTGTGGGAAGGTGATTACATTCAAATAGAAGTTTATCAAAGTAACGGGGAATGAGAAATGAAGTAATGCTCAGATTTCTGGTATTCACTGTGGTTTCAGGAATTAAATTGGGGATTTTTATGGTTGAAACTTATCAATCATTCCATGACATTAATAAACGATTATTCAAGATTCCTCAAAAATATCTTTAATTTATGTCAATGGAATGTTATTGAAAATTTAAATATTAAGACAAGTAATCGAGAATAATTTAGACACAAAACTTCAATTTTTTACAATTGCAATCAATAATTTTCATTAAAAATAATCCTCTAAGCAAATCAGGTGAAATAAACATTGATAACATGTGTTCAGGTATATCCGCTTCGCCCGTTTTGCTGAATATCAGGGATGGAGAATATAAGAAAATACACACGCCAGCATCGGCTGCACGCTTCACGACACCGTGTAGCAGGTTGCCTACACAGCAGGGGGTGTCTTCCTTTTTAGATAAGCCGCATGTCCGTCGTTACATTGATTATGCTGACAACGGCTTGACACACATAAAGGCACTCAAACATTTATCTGATGCGTGTTACTCAAACTCCTAGTATTTAATCCAAGTGTTCAGTCTCTGTATCCCGTAGCTCTCTTCCCTTATTCCTTCCTTTCAAAAAAGTTTAGTAGGGCGCTCTAAATCTTCTAAATCTTTTTTCGGGCAATTTATAATATACACAATAAATGCATTGAAAGGTTTCGTCAGTATCAAAATATTTAGAAAAAGATTATATGTGTTATAGTTGTGAACACTTCTTACAACAATTGGTGAAATAAAAATGGCCATTCAATTTTTTCACATGTTCGATTTATTTTAGTTGCTCCTTCGATTTATATGACTAATGAAAATATGTATCCAGTAACATACGATTAGTTTCATTATTGCAAATTTAATCAATTAATATAAATAATTCCTTTTCTGAAATTAGATTCACAAGGTTGACACAAAACAAAAAATGAGTTACAATTTACTACGAAAATTTTCAAAAGTTTTTTTTTCAATCACTAGCACTAATATATGAACTACAGCCAGCAAAATTATCATACTAAATATACATAAATATACATTCTTGTACATCATAATATACGATTATGTTTACGTCAGATTTGTTGTTTCCCATACATTTAACAGATTTTACTAGAGTAACCGATATGCTAAATATTTATTTCCTCTAGGCTTACACCTCTTATACCCAATGAAAACGTTCATTCCTTATTCCATACTGAATACGAGAAACTTACACTTTCGTGCAGTTACACGATTTACTCGCTGCGTTTTCAAATCCACAAATGGCGGCCCCCGAGGCCTGGTGGGAAATGCGAAGCACTGCGGTGGTAGCGGTAGTTCAGAAATCAGTCTGTTTTTTTTTAAGAGCTCGTGTAAGCAACTGTTTTTCTCTCGAGCGCTCTAACAGAATAATTTAGCAACATAAGAACAATCGGCGATTAAACATGCAATCAGGTAGCTCCAACAATACCATTGCGTGCACGACAGCAACGACAATACGCAATTGGGACGAACAGCCAGCACAAATCAACAAAATCTTTTCTTTATTGACCCGTTGACCCGTCCAATACGAAATTATTTAATATAAGCCATTTATTTTCATCCATACCCACTTCTTGAATTTCTCAAAATTCTAGACAACTATGCAAGAAAGGTAAAAGGAGTATCTTCTCGATAAAACGCGTCTACCCAAGTCTCTATTAAACATTGTCGACCATACGCATCACGAAAGGTCCAATCAATTCAGACACTAATGGATTACTTTTCTATTTTGACCTGTCCCATACGAAATTATTCAAGAAAAGCCTTTTATTCTCCCTCATAGCTATTATCTTCTTCAATTTGTCAAAATTCTATACCAGTGTGCAGGAAAAGAAGTTTCTCGGGATAAATCGCATCTATTCTAGTCACTATTGAACAGCGTCGCCATTACGCACGGCGAGCAGCCAAATCAATTCGGGCACTAATGTTTTTTTTTCTACTTTGATCTGTATCTCCTAAATAAAACACATCACCCAAGTCACTATTGAACAGCGTGGAAAATACACGCGACGAACAACTAAAATGAATTCGGGCATTACTGGATTCATTTTTTTCTATTTTGACCTGTCCCATACAAAATTATTCAATAAAAACCATTTATTCTCCCTCATAGGTATTTCTTGAAATTCTCGAAATTCTAGACTACTGCGCAGGCACATGAAAAGAAATAGTTCCTACTCCTATCCAAGTCACCCAAGTCGCTTTTGATCAGCGCCGATTGGAGGGTTACCGTTGAAATGCCTCCCAGAGACTCGCTGCGTTCCCACTTTCGCAAATGGCGGCGCCCGTTTTAGAAACCTAGCGGGAAGAGCGAAGCACTGAGAGATGGCAGCGGTAGCTCAGAAATCAGTTTTTATATTTCTTTTAAGATAAATAAATCTCTCGTGCAAGCAACGTGTTGGTCTTACGAGCGCTTTAACAGAATAATTTAGCAATGTAAAAACACTCGGAGATTAAACAGATGCGACCAGATAGCTCCAACAATACCCCTTCGCGCACGACTGCGATGCCAATACGTACGCGCGATGAACAGCCAAATGGAAGATGCCAGCACGAATGGACTTTTCTTCTATTTTGACCCGTCCGATGTGAACTTATTTAATACAAGCCATTTATTCTCTCTCATACCCACTTCTTGAATTTCACAAACTTCTAGTCCACGGTGGAAGAAAAGGAAAATGTGTACCTCCTAGATAAAACGCGTCTACTATTGAACAGCGTCGACAATACACGGCACGAACAACCAAATCCATTCGGGCACTAATGGATTACTTTTTTATTTTGACCTGTTTCATATGAAATTACTCAATAAAAGCCACTTACACTCCCTCGTAGCTATTTTACCTTGAATGTCTCAAAATTCTAGAAAGTAATATCTATGAGTGCAAGAAGAGAAAAAGAAATATCTCCTACATAAAATTGATTGATTGATTTTTTCGTGTTTCCGGGCGTGTTAACTGCTTTGGTCATTAGCCTCGTTCGTGTAGAGCATGTTCTTTTTCTCGGGAGATGGCGGGGATCTTCTCCCGCTGGATGGCGAGATCCGGCGCCGACCTACCGTCGCCTAGTAGGGTTTCCCCCTAACCAGGACTCTCCCACCAGCGGGGCACCGCCCCAGCCGGGACAAGCTCTAAGGTCCCGACTGATCTCCCGGAATATGTGGTAGTGTGTATAAAGGGAGAGGATAGGACAAGAAAGAGGACAGATCGCGCGTGGTCCGTGGCCGTTTGGTAGGGTACTGCTCCGGCATTCGCCTGGTGTTGATAGGAGAAACCACGGAAAACTACCGATCAGAGCAGCCGGCCGCTAGAATTCTCCTCCAGACAGGGACTGAATTCGACCTAGCTGAAAAGCTAGTGTCGAAAATCCTGCCGCCGTGGGGAGTGGGAACCTAGGACCTCCCGATCATAGGCGCTTCAGTGACATCAGTTGATGCACTGAGCTACCGCTCCTGGTACCTAGATAAAATGCGTGTACCGAAGTCATTTTCGGTCAGCGTCGTCTGCGGGGTGCCCGTGGGAATGCCTGGCAGGGACTCGCTGCGTTTCCACCTCGGCAAATGGCGGCGCCCGTGGCCGAGACCTCGCGGGAAGAGCGAAGCGCTGAGGGGCCGCGGCGGGCGGGCGGCCGACTGACAGTTCGCAGGGAGGCCGCGCGGAACGACTCAGTCTTTCGGCGCGCACCGAATCCTCCGACAAGAATCGCCTTAAGCCAATAAACGCAGCCCGATGAGTATGAAGCGGCCCAGGGCCCACGTGTCACTACTGACAACATTTCAAAGGTGAAGGTTGTCACTGTACACACCAATGAAGAAACAAGATCCATACGGCAGGACTCACAATAACGTACAAGTTCATTTTCTGAGAATTTGCCGTGCAATTAATAGAATCAAAAGAAGTAATTACGTGTGGCGCATAGTGTTTGGAGAGGCAAGTGATCGTTTGTGCAGTATTAAATCTGTTTTCTAAATGACAAAATGTTCTATCTCAAAATTCTTCCTTAATTTCCTAAACACATTGAACCTCTTGCGACTGCAAAGCAATAGCTCTTTACGTTTCAGAACGAGTGATTGACTCATTCTCTGACACACATTAAGACATCATAACTCTGAAATTCATTTATTGTGAATTTCATGTATAATATAATTAAGGATGTATATGTTCCCATCACTAAATTCCCATAATACATCAGTTTGATTCGCATTACTTCGACTAGAGTTGCTCCTCATGTATCAAAGGAATATAGAGTTAATAGAACACACTGTCGCCACAGGATAGGAACAAATTCTTTGTATCGCGATCATGTGAATTGTATCGTAGTCGATATAAATCACACAATTTCACGCGATAATTCAGAGTATGAGAGTATCATTTTCTTCTTTCTTTCTTTCGTTACGTTAGAGTTCGCGATGCCAAGAAGCTCAAAAGTAGGTTAATGTTCCTATACGATATAATGATTCTCGTTGTGCAAAAAATATATCGTATACGTTCCGATAGTTTGGTAACATATCGCAGCTCCTTGTAGTAAACAGTCCTGCAACCCGCTTGTCGCAGCTGTCTAACCGAGCGCTGTCTAGTATTCCGAACGAACCGTCATACCAACTGAAACTGTGGTTTGGTTTGCCTTCAATTAAAAATGTAATAGGTACAAATTCAGCATTCGTCACCACTATCTTCTAACCAACAACATTGTATACATATATTATACACAGTATTGGGTGTACGTTATGGCTCATTTAATGAACTGAATATAGGTTTCTTGAATAAGATTTTGGTAGATCACAAGTAACAGAAATATTTTCATTGCAACTAAAGTATGATAGTCCCTTCCATTCAACTAAAGTAACGTCAATATTTTATTAGTTTATCAATTTATAATTTATAAAACAAGTATTTGCAACAATTAATCGGAAAGCAGCGACAAAAATAATTAGTACGAATGAAGGTGGCAAAACATAGTATTCTGTCCTCAGCAACTAGAAACAAATATCCCGTGAAATCTTTAGAACTTTCTTCAAAAGACTGACAAAAGAGTATTTATAAATATACATGTAGAACTACAGAACAAGAAAAAGTTGCAAAAATAGAATAACCACCTTCCACCCTCCACCTTCCCCGAGTGCTGCATACAAGAAAACACTCAACTCCTTGTGGTCTGCGAAGGTAAGACAGCTGCCAGCACCTAGATCAAAGAGATGTCGCATCACCTCCGAGCACAAGAGGTGCGAAAGGAACTTACTGATGTCTCAAAATTAAGGAAAGGATGAAATTGACTGGAAGGAATTTTAACGGACTGAAGTTTTAGAAATGGTGTATCATAATAAATAACTACTTCATTTCCTTTGTAAAACAGATGGACAAAAATATATTATTTTACGAGTCATGATGTATTTCTTAAGTCTGCTAAGAATTGAAATTACTATTTGATATCACTAAATGTTATAAATTCGATTAGTTTTAATAGCGCTTATTTTAATAAAAAGCAAATACTTAATTAATATCATTAAAATCAGAAAATGAAAAATGTTTTCACTTCCTGAAAGTTTAGGACAAAAAATACCATGTCACCATTTTTTATTACAAAGTTTCTTTTGAGGAAAGTTATTAAATAATTTATTTTTTCAATGAACTATATATGTTATTATACAAGAAATTTTATAACAAGACATTTAAGCGTATGTAAATTTTTGTAATCTGCTAAGAATATGTAGTGAAAAAAACAGCAGCAGTAGCAATGCAAACATTGATGTTTACAACCTAAACACTGGCTTTCATACAAGTGACAGTTGTCATCACAAAGAAGTAAACCAATGTCAAAAAATGACATGTAGTATGTGTCTCTGGAGCATTATACTCCTTCAGACAACGAATCTTATAGATCTTCAAAATATTGTTTCAGCAGGTTAAGTACACTGAGAAATCTTAGAGATCAACGTACCGGTACATACAAAGGTTTTCAATATTAATTAATTTGAGAAATTCTACTCCATCATATTTTTTCCATCTTCTTATAATGAGATATTCCTTCTGGGACATTGACAAAGAATCAGAATTTTCCATTTTAGCGGACGACTAAGAAATTAAAAATAATAATTTAGATGATATTGTGAATTATATGGTGTTCTTTCATTACCTTCCATGCCACTAATCACTAAGTGCCCAAGGATGTCGCCATATGTGCGCTTCAAATCGGGTGACCTTTGCGCAAGCAATTTATGTCTAAGGAGTAAGCACTTTTTAGGTCTGACGATTATTTTTAAATTTACAATAACATTGTAAAAATATCACTACCAAAAACACCAATGATGGCTTTTAAAAATTATAAATTAACTCACGTAAGTGGTTGATACATATCGTTTATGTTGTGAAGCTGTTCCTTTTGCATAACCAACACGATTAATATAGCCATCGTTTATCATTCAAATATGAATGCGGTGTGATTACCCAAAAAAACGCCATGGAAGTCATTCAATGCCTATTATTTCTTTGTCTCATATATTACTCTTCGGGAAGGAGCGCACAGGTATTCGTGATGGTGTAACACCTCTCAACTCGGGAAATCACTTCCGTGGATTTACGCTTCAGTGTACTTGACGTTTGTTCACATTGGTCGACAGTTTTACGATACTACTTTCAACCAATGAACAGTCTGGTAACTTTAAACTTCGTTGGCCAGCGAAAGCCTGAAGTATCGCCTAAGCTTCCCTTATTTACGACAGCATGCGCTTAGGGTAATACTCCAATAAAATGGTGAAAGTATTGGTATGGTAACTCGTGCACTCTAGTGTAAAAATATTTTTATTTTTAAATTGTACTACAGTCATTAATTAAAATTGTAAAACTTTTTTTTAAAATATTGGTGATCTTATGAAAAAATTATCGTGAACTTTGCCTTTATTAATTTTCAGAGTTAATTTATAATTACTCTGGAAAATATAGTTCAATGAGAAAGTTTGTTCTCGTCCATGCAATTTTTGATTTTCTGTAGTATGCATTTGCAGAGGTAAACATCAATTTCTTAAAGTATTATGAACTCTCATAAAAATGGCGGTATTTTCAAAAGAGACAATTTTTTTTCATGAATGCTGAAGAGATGTGAATAAAAACAATTTATCTCATTTCCGAGTTATCCATCTCATTTCATTGTTTATTTTATTTTCTTCATTTATTGATCATGAATTATTTTATTGTATCAGCAAATGTACGTGAAATCGTATGTCGAATAACAAGTCAAGTTTGTGAAGTTTAATAAAAGGGATATACATATCAAATAAGACTGAACACAATCACCCCCAAAAATCATGAACTCACACATGAAATAGAATGTGTAAAAATGTATTCAATACGAGATATTGTTTACATTCAAATGCTCTATACCAAACTTAGTAATATTAATTAGTAAACTTAATATTACTTGAGTGAAAGAAATAGTTACAAAAAATATTAATATGTTATGTAACTAATATTTTTTTCACTTTTTAGTATCGAGCTTAAATAAATCACGAGACTGCGATCGTTCTGAAATTAGCCGCAAACAAATAAAGAAGTATTACAATACAGAGAACGAGGGATTAGACTTATTTTTCACTTTGGGTTCAGATCAAGAGTCGCTCCGTATCTTCTCTGTTGGGTGGCATTACAATCTCTCCTGGCACGTGCATTCCATGCAGGCCCTGCCTTAGGCCTTGAATCCAAAATCGTAGCAAATTTTGCAAAGCGATGGTGCGCTGCGGTCGCCGGCGGCTCTGCTTGTTGACGGAGAGGGGCACGCGCAAATGTTTGGCGCGGGATATTTTACAGCCAACCGCCCCGCGCCTGCGCCGCCAATGCCGCCACCGCCACCCCTACCGCCTCCGTCTTCGCCACCGCGTCAGACTCCAAACCCGCCACCGCTGCCATTGCAATTGTCAGCCACCCTCACCGTCACCACCTCCGTTTCCACCGCCACCCCTACTGCCTCTGTCTCAGCCACCGCGCCGTACTCCCAATCCGCCACCGCTGTCACCGCTACCATTGCCAGCGACACCCACTGTCACCATCTCAGTCTCCACCATCACTCGTCGTCATCACTTTACTCTCCAACCCCTCCTACATCTCCGCCACCACCTCCGACTCTACCCCACCGCCTTCCCCTGTCCTACCACCTACGCCATCTCTCCTGACGCTGCCGCATCTCCAACTCCTCCTTCACCTCTGCCACCACCACCAATGCCATTGCTCCTATCAGAACCACCCCCATTCACTCCGCTCCCTCTCTGCCATCGCCAGCATACTACGACTCTCACTCCCACCGCCAGTGCCACAACTATTGCCACGCCCACCACCACCGCCCAATTCGCAACCTCCACTCCATGTCACCCTCACCGACACCGACATCAACCCCACCACTGCCATTGCCGCTTCCAAAGCCACCTCCACCTCTACCATCACCGCGACTCCCACTCCTACCGCCACTGCCTCCTCCATTGCCACTGTCACCACCCCAACCGCCACCACAATCTCTACCCCCACCAAGACTATCGTGAGCACCGCCGCCATCGCTTCCCACGCCGCCGACGTGGCCCCGCCCCCCTGCCACGGCGATCACGCGCTCCGTAAGCACAGCAAACCAACGCCCCCGCGATCGCAGCCACCCCGCGCCGTTCGAGAGGCGATCGCAGCATCACATTGATAGTAAAACCCGCTTCTCAAATAAACGCTTTACCTTTGCCAACGCATTTCATCGGAGCCGAGAAATAATTCCATGTCTGTGTTTTCACTTCAGCGGCGGCGTGGGTTCGAGAAATCGTGATCAACAGGTAGGATCTGATTGTTAGGTTTGAAGCTGCAACGAGATGACAGATGTTATTTTTACTGTTCTTCCTGTAAAAAACACCTTTCAAAACGATGAAAGGTATTGTTTCTATTTGCGAAAAAGAAAATTCACTGAATCGATATAAAAGGATAAAGTAAATACAATTAAGTTTGTTCAACAATCTCTACACATGATGATTTAGATGAGACAAACCATTCGACGAGTGAATTTTTACAAAATAAATAAACCATATAGTATGCCTTTAGTCTTTAAACATCCATCAGAATTATAAAAGTTATCCGTCTGTCAACTGGAGACACATAATCTTCCAATAGATATTATTGAAACTATCAACTATTACTACCTCGAAAGTAGATCCCATTTTTTCAACATTATCAATGACAATAATAATAATAATAATAATAATAATAATAATAATAATAATAATAATTTTCATCCGTAATAAAGAAAATCAAAACAAAATTGTAAATTTAATTTTCAAATAAAACCAAACTTTACAAACCTTTTATCTGTAGATAAAAAATGAATCAATTAAAGTAAAATTAGAAACATTGTTTGGGAAACTCAGTGAGCGAAGCTTGTTAGCATAGACATTCTAAATTCAGACAACTACCGAGGGGGAATAAAGCACAAATAAAATGACAGAGGCCAATTCGCGAGTATGTTATGATGCAGAAGGAACGAAAACAGTTCCATAATGCACAGAGACGCTCTGTTCGAAAGGAAGGGAAACCACGTGTTGCAGGCTCCTCCGCCGGAGGGCGATCTCCAGCGAACTGGAACAAACGATAAACACCGCAGACAGCGGCGCCCCACAGTGGGCACTCTTCCAACTTCAGTCGGACGAACCTATTTCGCGGAGAACACCCCTCTAATTTTCAGAAAACTTAAATAGCTGCTTTTTTAAACGTTTGCTTGCCCGAAACCAAAAACAGACAATAGTTTTGGCAAGTTAAAACAATGAAATTTCATTAACATGAATGAGAAAGACATTCTTATCTTCGTATTAATACAATACATACTGAAAACCATAATATATTTAAATAACTACAAATGTGTGAAATATCCAAAATAATAAATTATTTCGTATTAAGATGAAGCATTATTACAAGCTAGTATGTACGAATGCCCGACAAAGTAAATTGTCTATGAAGAAATGACCAAAACACTGCATACAACAAAAAAAAGCATAATTGAAGTAACCCTTAGTTGATCGGACGTTTATTCGTCAGGGATAAGAATTAATTCTATCTAGTAAGATGATGGAAATGTTTTTTTTTTAATTCTCGCCGATTTCTTTCCGAGCAAACCTCTCCTCGCTCTCATCTTTGTTCTCCAAACATAAAAACAACTTAACATAAGTCAACTAAGTACCATCCAGTGCCTACGTGGTAAAAAATCCAAAGTCCATTTTTAATGAAGCGTGAATAATGATATTAAAGTTTTTTCTGCGACATTTTATGGCAAATTGAGGTACATCCATCATACATATTTTTTCACCAATTTATTAGTAAATACGTTTCATTGATAGAAGTTATTATGGTTGGTATATGATGGTTTTCTTGTACTCCAAACTATGTTAAGTGGATCCAGTGAACTTTATCTTCGTGCTTAAGTTATTCGAGCAATCAAACCTTTTCTAGTATATTTTTGCGGTGGAAATTTTGGCATATGACCTACTGTCGGAAGGCAAGAAATAACATTTAAAACAGTCATTAGTAACTTCAAATCTTTTTAAGCCACAAAAAAACTTCAGAAAGGAAATTGCCCAGACTAACACGTTTTCTCCTCAAAATAATGACATAGAATACTGTTTTTATTTCTCTTTATTATTACTCTAGACTAGATGAAGCATGAGATATTCAACGAAGAAAAAATAACTCATTCTTTTGAGTTTGAAAAATAAGATAATGCATATGCATTTGTGGAATTGGTTCAATGACTAATGAAAATGTAGTCAACAGTAAAATCTTTGATTGTAAGAAAATGAAGCCTTGGAAACGATTTATTGACACATTGGTTAAAAATAAACATATGACTAAAACGACATGGCTTTAAGTGATTCAAAAAAAATTCTTATCTGTTTCAGATGGTTATGTGATACAAATGTATGATTAATACTACATAAAATATGGAAATTAATTTTTATCTTCTGTATTGGGACTACGGTATTCGTGGTAAAGCGTCAAAATTACTATTTGTCAACATTAAAAAGTACAGAAGGTTATACGTATAAGTTTAGCAATCTGCGTGCGTCCATCCGTATACTCAAGTTTGACTTATTATGATCCTCTATTCAAGACAAGTGAGAAGTCATTCGAAGCGTCTCGTTATTTGGTGGGACTGACCCTTTTCTCGAATTCTTTCAGAACATTCGAAGATAAATCTCGAGAAAACGTGTTTGAGAGTTTTAAATTGTGTAAAATGTGTTTGGAAGTTTTAAGGCATCTGAAGATGTGATAATTAGCTCATTCGATTTCTCTGGATAAAACGAATTAAATATAGCCTAATTTTAGTCGGATCATTCTAGAAAATTATGAAAAAATTCTAAAAAGCACGTATTTGAGAGGTACCTGCAATGTGAAACGCATTGTGTTACTATATTGTCTTTCCTGCGTAGCAAGTATCGTTACAACTTGATTCGTCAGATTGACAATAGTAGAACTTAATTTAGTAAAGAAACATAATTTTAATAGGTATTTCTACAAATAATTTTTCACGTAACTTTCTATGAATGATGGCACTGGCACGTGTACTGTGTAAAAGATTTTTTTAAAGAGCATATATAACAAATATTTTTAATATGAAAATATCCGCTGGTGTAATAGTGTTACAACATTCATACTTAAACCCCGGTTCACATCTTTCATAACACACAGACCCATTTTGCGTGGTTTTTCTGGTGTCTGAAAGAATCTCTAGAGTGGTTGTAAGCTATTGTTAAAGCTGTTACGAAGAAAAGTGACAAACGAGCTGGAATATTGCCTTTATGTTGGCCCTGTGACAAATGGTTCACAGAAACTAGAAGAGTAAATTTCTCACAGTCCAGTCTGCCTCTATTCTTAACCATCAACAGTTTCAGTTCGTTTAAACTCTCCTCCAATTCACAGCTTGCATTTCCAATATTTTTTTCATTCTCTTTTTCTCATTTTTATTATATTAAAGGCGTGAAATTTTATTGCTTACAGTGTATAAATGTATATATTAAAATTATCAATTATATAAACGGCTTTCACAAAATATTAAAACGATATAGAAATGTATTTCTCTTTTTAGTTTACATTTTTAATCACGAATGACGTCACGGATGACGTTAAAAGCTCTTTATTACGCCTACATGTAAAGACTATGGTAACAAGAAAATTATTACTTTCAATAATATTGAAAATATTGGGTTAATGGACAAATAATGAAGTACCAATATTTTAAAGATTACATCAGCATTGCCTAACACTAAACTACTCTGACAAATACGCAAGTACAACTTCATATGCATTTATATTTTCCCTTTACGGTTAATTATTAAAATCAGTACATTCGTCCTCATAAAATTATTGGTATTGAATGTTAAAAGTTTTAAAATAACTTCTACCAAAGAATCTTTATTAAATCGAATTGAAAATAAGCATATTCCGCGAATTGAAAATAAGCAAACAAATACTTGGTAAGAACTGCGTCATCCATAATAGAAAGGTCCAACTTCGAACAAATCTCCGAAATTAACTTCGCTTCCCAATTTCACAATGCACGATTATGTTATTTCACTCGCAAACAATAACAAATTCACTCAAGACATTTGTTTGCAGTACATTTGCTCTAAAAATAATAAATAACATGATTAACTTGTATTATTTAGACAGTGTAAACATGACAAGTAGAGAATATTTTCTTTATTTTAATGATGTTTCCATATTATATTAAATTGATATACTTTTATCTTTGATATTGTACGCACAAATTTGAAATACATAGCTTTATTATTCTATATTTTAACAAGCTATCGTGACTACTTTGTGTAATTAGGTTTAAAACTAGAGGAGTTACAACAGCACATACTTTCTAGCTTTATTTATAAATTTGCAATTTTCGAAAATTCAGAGTTCAACGAGAGACAACGTGAGACAAACGGCATTTGTGAAAGCATCCGTACTTTCGGATGAGGAGTCTTCCGTGCAAAAAAATAAAGAAAATAATGAAGCGGTTTTTGATAAGATATTTTTTAATTGTATAAATTTCAAGTGCAAATCAAGCGAAAGCTACTTTTAAAAGAAGCATGACCTTTTTAATGAGTTAATTTTTTACAACAGTGAAAACGATTTTTTACAACAGTTTTTTTCTAAGCGAAAAATCTCTACCTCTTATTTTGTTCGTTTGATTTTGACATGTTAATTTTTGGCGATTTTCGAAAAAACCGAAAGTTCGCCGAAAATAGAACTAGCATCATATTTTTTACCACCCCGTATTCCATATAAGGAAGAAATTTAAAGAAAAAAATTGGAGCCATTTTTGGACATTTGAAAAAGTTTTTAAGGCTTCACGTAAAGAATCCCTAAAAATAAAAATATCCAGTTGAAACTCCCAGACGTCGAGTTCGTTTAGATCGATCGGGAAATATCCATTTTGGAGAAAATCGGCTGAACGGTTTAAGCGCTAGCATTGACCACTGACGGACAGACAGACGCTTTGCCGTCAATCGATTTTTCGTTATCGAGGACCCACAAAGCCTTACTTCTGTTTTCATTACGTGTAAGAGAAAGTAATTTACTTTATGAAGCAACAGGATTTATCCGTTTTTTCGTTGCCAGTGCTCGGCAATAAGGGTTTTCCTGCGCACAATTACAGAACTTTCTCTTCTGACGAAGTACCATCATTAGGTGAGAAAATAAAAAGAAATAAAATAAATTACAACATAAAAATAAGAATGTTTATATTCCTTCGTATTGAAAATGTAATAAATCCCACTGAATGTAATTCTGGAACATTTACCATTCCCTCGAAAAACCAAAACGTATGGTCAACACAGCATTCACTCTCGGCGAATTTATTCTCTTTCTATACTTCATTTTTACAATGTTCATTTGGCTGCAAATTCGTTCGTCTGGATTCGAGCATGACAGCACCAAATATGTAATTTGAGTAATTTCATTCAATCGTCCAATAATCCGGTAGAATTGTGTAAAGAAACCGATAAATATTCTGCTCTCCCTCGATACAATTTTTATCTCCGCTAAAACATTTGAAAATCCGCTAAATGTAGCGGGGAATCCGGTAGACCGGCCAGCGCGCGTGGAGGCCTCGCAGGGTGCGTCCTCGGAGGTTCTGTCCGACGAGACGGCGCCCGCAGCCCACAGCGCGCTCGAGGCGGCGGCGGCGGCGCGGCCGAGGGCTGTGCGTCCGGGGGCGTGGCGGGGCGACGACGGCGGGCCGTGGGGGCGCCAAGACGCCGTGACGTCAGGCGCTCGGGATTCCCCCGCCCCTCGGTCGACGCCGCCGCCGCCGCCGTCGCGCGTCCAGAGCGCGTCGCCCGCGCCGCCGCCCCCGCAGCCACCTCCATCGCCCGCAGTCGCCCGCCGGAGCAGACGAAAGCGCGCCGGAGAGCGAGCCGCCCGCCGTCGCCGCCGCCGCGCCGCTCCAGCCCGAAGACACTCGCGGTCCTCCGCCGTTCTCGCGCTCACCGCTCTGCCAGCCAGCCGCCGTCGCCGCCGCCGCCGCCACCGCCGCCGCTGCCACTGACAGACGGGCGCCAACAGCGCACGCGTCTCTTTGTCCAGCTTGTGTCGCGAGCCCTTGTGAGTGCTGTGTGTAAAGTTTGCTGTGGGGGTTTCATGCCAGTGCGCTCTGCCTTCTGAACATTGAAAGGTCGAAGCAAACGGTTTCTCACGCGTGTCTGGTTTCAGACACGTCGCCGGTCTGGGCACCAGCTTCCAATACGAGCGCCGCGTGATGGCGGGAGAACTCGAAGCCTCGTGCGGAAGTGGCCACGCAGGAACCGGCCCGGCGCGCGTGCAGTGTTCGTCGTAGTGACACGGAAAGCGATGTACGCCAACAAGTTCGCGGAGGGCTACGCCAACATGAGGTTAGAGGAGGGCCACCGCAAAGTGAGCCGCACGCCCAGCCCCCGCGAAGTGGCGGCGGGCTCCTCGTCGTCCCAGCCAGCCGTCTACGCGGACGGCGCCGCCGACTGCCTGGCGAGCCGCATCTCCTTCTACATGGACGACGCCGTCATCTCGTCCACGGACGAAGTGCGCGACGTGTCGCCGGCGCTGAGCCGGCAGGCGTCCTCGCGGCAGCGGGGGCTGTACGCCCCCAAGGCGGGGTCGTCGCCCACGCCCTCGTCGTCGCACGCCCGCCGCAGCCGCTCCTTCCGGCTGGAGGGCCGCGAGGAGCCGGCCCGGCCGCGCCTCTACCGCCACGGCTCCGACATCGGGCCGGGCGGCGCGCGGCGCGCCTCCACGCGCAGCAAGCGCTCGGGCAGCGGGCGGCGGTCGGCCGGCGGCAGCGGCGGCGCCACCCCCGAGCGCGGCGGCAGCGTCCGCCACCACCACCACCACCACCACCACCGCAGCGGCAGCGCCCGCCGCAAGGCCAGCTCGGCGTCGCGGCTGTCGGCCGGCCACGCGGCCGCGCCGCCCGCCGGCAGCTTCCCGCTGCCGCACGCCGACCTCCCGCCCAAGGAGCGCCGCCGACGCCTGGTCGTGCTCATCGTCGTCGTCACGTTCATGTTCCTGGTGGTGTGCAGCGTGCTCACGGTCGTCGTTACTCTCACACACAGCTCGTTCCAAAAGTCGCCCGATACCGTGCATTACGAGCGCCCGGTGACCGAGCAACCCGTGACTGAGCAGCCCGGTAAGAGGGGCTCTCGCAACGGTGCTGGCGCGGGCCAACCTCAGGTTGCCAGGCAACCGAGACGACCGTTACAGATCGTAGACACAAGAAAAACCAGAGCCCAGCTATAAGAGTTTTTCTGGCGAAAATTGCCCCATTACAGAACTTTCTCTTCTTACGAAGAATTCGTAAGGCGAGAAAGTAAAATTTAATTTGTTCGTTCCAGAATACAGTCTGCAATTGTAAATGCACAGTAGTTTCTTCCACAACATAACAAAAATGGATACCGCTTTGCCTCAGAAAAATTCATTGTTTTGGCGCTCTAGCATTCCGTATAAGATTGCCATTGCTGGATCTGGAATTTGAAGTCGTCAGCACAGTTCATCAATTCAATACCAAACGTATATTTCAATTTCATTCAATTGACTTTCAAGTATTCATCCCTTAAACAGTTACTGCATCACTTAATAGTATGCAATTGCATTCGTACACATGTATCAAGAAACTTTTTACATATTTTTCCCCCTTCAAAACTTATTCAAACACAATTCTGAAAAATTTATTTTCCTGAGTCTTATATTCTTTCTTTTCCACAAATATTTTTACTGAAAACATTTTTACACAGTGACACATTTTTGTAGTTGGATAAATCTCCATTGAAAACAACATATGCAGCGATAAATGTATCAACATTGGCAAGTCTACCAGTTACATTCAATCCCACATTCCCTTTGCCAAAATATATCACAAAGTGTTTAAAATGAAAAAAAAAAAAAAAAAAAAAATTGGAAAATCTTTTGTAAATATGAAAAGTATTCTTATTAGTTTTATGGGTGTTTTTTAATATAAATTCATTTTGTTGCAAAAAAATGTATTAAGTTGATTTTTACAAAATTATAAACTAACATTACAGAATTAATCTAATTTAAAATATTCAGAAATATATTTTTAAAGATTTCTTAAATTTTACATCCCCCCTTCACATCATTATTTGCTTTCAGGTATTTTCTCATGTCAACAGTGCAGAGCAATACATTATTTTACCCTCCAGATGACAGTGTAGGATTGACAGCTGTAGTTGTAGGCTGAGCTTGAAGTGATTTTAAAATATCTATGTGAGAATAACATCAAACAATATTCCTTACTGATTTACACATTCAAAATTATATTTAGTAAAAATTTAGGTAAAGAAATGAAGCTTAATCTTTAAAGGAAACAGGTGATTTGCAACAAAAGTATAAATATTTTCATTAAAATAATAGTGTAAGGTTACAATATTAATATAACTAAATAAGGTACAGAGTAAGTTTCCTGCAGTCATTTGAATAATTATCTGCAGTATGTTTTGCAGTGTTTTATGTGCATTATTGCAATATAATTGCTCAATTTTCTCATTTATTCATAGGATACTGGAAAATGATAAAAGCTTCCAAATGATAATTTGTTACCAAAATGTTCTGTTCTGATTGCAGTCAGAAAAGAAAATGAGGAATTGATGAGTGCCATTTCAAGAGGTGGAATGTATAATAATTCTGCAGCCAGCAGTACACCTTTGGAAGTTTCTAGTACTCCTGACCCATGAAAGGTAAGATTGTTGAATGTGAAGTACATATTGAATTTTAATTTTGCAAATAACGGGAACCAAACTATATTCTTATTATCATGTTAAAACTGATTTTCTGTAACATTTTACAGCAGGGGGCTGCCGAATGCAGTTAACTTCGCATCCATCAGTGTCCTTACCACAAAAGAAGAAAGTGAATTCAAAAATTACTAGGAGTGTATGGACACTCCACACTTGTTACGCACATTGTGTGAATTGTTATTATTTTAAATTGCTGAGTGAAGGTATAAGCACTGCAAAGCTTCATGACTAATATACAAAATACTTTGTAACACAGAAATTAGTTGAAAATTGAAAAGCTCAATCTGAGTGAGTTTTGAAGTAAATTATATTGTTTTTGGCATACAACATGAATACAGTGGATATATCATACTGAAGACACTTATTTCATGATGTGACTGTGTAAAATATGTTAGTGTGCTTTAATCTCAATAAGAAATACTTTGTTGTCGCGTGACTAGACCAAAGTCTGTTAGTAATTTAGTTACTAAATTTCAGAAAGTGTTGTTATGAACTGTTTTCTTATATGCTATTAATGACATTTTAATTTTCTGTATGAGATTATGAAAAGGGCTGATACAACACTATGACTTATTAAAAAGATCGTAAATTTTTATATTTACTAGTTATTATTACTTTTGCTATTATGAAAAATGCCAAAGATTCAATTAAAACATTATGATTTATGTAATAGGCTGTAGTTAATTTCAAAAAGTTTGCTTACAAATAAGAAGTCACTGGCCTTCACATACAACATAAAATCCTACAGAAATTGAAGAAACGTTGACAAATGAGTAAAAGGAAAATTTAAAGTTTCCAAGATAATACCACATTTTCACGCTAATACAGAATTATATCAAAACCATCTTGAATATATTCTTCAAGGGAACGATATAAAAGCCCATTCTACAAGTAGCTTAACAAAGTCCTGTCTATTTCAATTATTTTTATTACTTTTTCAAAAATACTTGTGGTGCTATAATATGTAATATTACATATTTTTGCTATATATTTCCCCACAAATGTAATATATAGATTAGAAACATCTCTTAATTGAAGACATTTATTGACAAAGCTATATGATCTCTATTGTCACCTTTGTTGCTCCAAAGATCTTCCACTTTTTCTGCTGGCTTCTTAAGAAAATATAATTTTTAAGACTGGAAAACTCAGTTCTATTTTAATACACAAAAAGCAGAAAAAGTTTCCTATTTAGAATATTTTCTTAACTACCAAACTTTATAACAAAATAATTTCACAAATTCTTAACTCTAAAAACAGAACTTGCATATATAATATCAACCAATAATAGTATGTTTTCATAGGTATCATGTTCAAATAATAATCGTATGTTTTATTGGGTTTGTATACTTACTAATTACCGAAAGTCTTCTGATAAACATAAAGCCTATTATCAACTTCTTTGTAATTATAAACAAAAAAATGGACCATCTTTTTCTTACTTTAAAACATAATGCTAAAACTAGAATATTAAATAGGGTCTATCCATGATGAAACAGCACTGATCAAAACTGACACTCCTTTGCCTTTTAATTTAAATATTCAGTCTATCCTAAACATGAACTTTGTGTCAAACAATTACATAGATTTAACCCTCCCATGCCCATAGATCATATTATATGACAAAATATGAAACAAAGAAATGTGTACTGGACAAATAAAGGAATAAATAGCAATAGAATTGTGGAAAAGTATTCATGCATTGTAAATGAAATGTAGACTTGCAGGAGTGAATGTGTCATTTAAAATTTGTAATAAAAAATTATTCAGCAAATCAAAATTCCATTAAATAATCTTAACAATTTGCAATGGTTATGCACTAAATTATTCAATAAATTTTAACCACTAAATCACATCAAGAGTAAGTTAGTCTCATATGTTTGAAATTAAATAGAGATTGAATAGAGTTCTGACATCAAATGTAATCAACAATATGTAACAAACTTGAGCCAATATTACTCAATTCCATCACCTTGTATAGTTCTTTTCCAGAAATCTTTAATGAGCAGCATAAATCATATTTCATAAGTTTACAACATATGGCATGCCTAATATAATATATTTTCTCTTACTAAGTCTTCATAAATATTCTCTCCATAATACACATTCAATATTTCCTTTCTCATTACGGAAATAATAGACCTTTTCAAATTGATACTTAGTGATTAACATATTACTATTATCATTTAGATCACTTCATACAAACAAAACTCTTCTAACATGCAAAGGCTTATTACAATATGTACTGATACTGATATGTAATCTATTTTTTGTAACTATTATGCTTTTGTACAAAGAATGTATGCAAGATGGTGTGTAAGTACTGAAAATCATATTGTACTTAACATCTATTGATAGTGAACTGCTGGTCAGTTTTTTTGTAAATCTTTCATTCTATTTGCAAAAAGAAAATTGCATTTGCTCATATACAGAGCATTTTTTTTTATTTTGACTGACAGGACTAGTGTTGAAATACATTGTTCCAAGAAACTTGACAAAACACAATTTATGTACTATGTTAATTTCAAGTAGCTTTTATAAAAAACTGAAGTAATAGTTATGCATACCTGTATATTGTAAAACGTAGGCTAATTCATGTTTTCAATCTGGGTTTTCAAATTGTACAATACATTAAATTTGTCATACCAAGACATTTTGGTAGAAAAGAAAAAAAAATCCAATGTCAACACAGTCTAAAGCATTGTGATAAACTATTAACATGGCAGGCCCTAAATAATAATCTTTGAAATTGTGTGAAACCTGCCATTTTACAAACTTTGTGACTGATCAGTTGCTGACACAGTATTATTTTCATCAATTCCAATTATTTCTCTTCTTAAATTGATTGAATGCTGCATAGTATGACATACATACTAGATATGAACACGATATTTGAATATCAATGCGTTCAACAATCTTCATTATGAATACATCGATGTTTGTAAATTTGTTTAATAACAACTGATCATAGTAGCTAGTGTAGAGTTTTAAAAGAAGTGATTAAGTGCCAAAGGTAAAATTATTTTAACATCAAATAATTTTACAAGCGATATGAAGCTGAACAAATGGGCTTGTTTCATTGTTATGACATAGGTACACAGTAACAACAATTGTATAACTGTGAACTTTTTACGGTTGAACATGTAAACACAGTTCTTTAGTGTTATGATGTGCCTATGAAATTTGTGGTTACTCATTTTTCTGTACATGATAGAATGATTAAAATATAATAAAACCTTTGCATACCTTTCTTCTTCTGCCATCTTTCAGACATTATCGGTTAAAACACGCAATTTCATTAAAATGGTAATAAAAATTGAATAGACAATTTTCAAATAGTTACAGAATGTCTTTATCAAGAATCTTTTTTATTAATCAACAAAGGAAAAAGAATTCAAATATAGAAACTATAATGCACATATGAATCAGTTATATAATTCTTATCCAATCTTCAAAACAAGAAGTTCCTCCTCTTGAAAATGAGAATATAGAACACATGAAATTTCATTCTTAAAAGTTGATTTATTCAAAATTATTTTGAAAGAATAAATCATACAAGTTACATGGGCAGAACAGTTTCCTTCCCTTACTGATGGATAGAAAAAGGAATATTCTACTACAGGAACAAATTTTATTTCAATTTACGAATTAAATCACCCATCGACATCCAAAAACCATTAAAAACAGGATTTTGAGGACATGATAAATGAAAATAGTTAAAACTTTTAATACAATAGCATTAAATTCAATACATTTATTAATATTAACCATAGCGGTATATTACAGAAATCCAGGAGAGAGCAAATATACAAAAGAAAGATGATGATACGACTAGCATATGGGTTACTCGAGCCCATAAATTATGAAAAAGGCAGACAATTATTTAAATAAAAAAAATAAATAAAAAAAAAACCTCTGTTGCTAGAACATTTTGTTGTAATAAGCTAAATAAATGACGTCACAATTAATGTGTCCGTTAATGATTAAATTGCCTTTAACAGATATATCAGTTCAGTTCAGTTCAGATGTAATACAACGGATGGATTTAACATAAACATGCTCACAGTTCAAAAGGGAGACACTGTCACTAATCAATGTTGGAAAATTTGCAGGACGCAAATATGTTATTTCTAATTTCAAATGAAGTGGACATTGTATACACAGTAAACTTTAGGAACTTTACATGAAATTATTGACTTTTGAATTGGTACATGTATGAACTTTCTTTTCTATAGAAACGCTTACTAAATGGTCAACTACACTTCTACAATTGCTTGATAAGAAACAGTGTCCTTTTGTATTGTCTTTCTCACTGAATTCACACATTATTTGACAGTTGTGATCCAGCACAACTCAACATTTGACACACAGAGGATATTTTCATTCATATACAATAAAATTTGTTGAGACATTTTACGCACTAAGTATCACAATATCAACTTAAAAACAGTCTATCCACATGTTTATGATGATTGCAAACTATGCCTCACATTCTTAAATGTTTCCTGAATGTATGTACAATTATTTACATTAATACAGGTAAATGTAATAAATATTTTGTATATAACAACAAAAATATTATACATCAGCTAGAAGTCTTGTCAAGCAAAATAGGCATATTCATGCAAGATTAACTTCATACACTACAATCACCAAAGACATCAGTACATAAACTTACATTAGGTAGCATGGACTTTGTGTTGCAGTCATTTTCTCATTCTACATTTATTGAAAGAAAATTTATCTTCTCCTTTCTGATTGAAAGATCAGCACTCTCCAACACACAACAAGTAAAACAAACAAAAGAAGGAAATTATTCTGTAAGACACTTTGTAGAGCAACTTACACCCAAAAAAATTCATAGTGCTACAAACTGAAAGAAAACTGACCCATTAGCAACCAAATCTACTTTGTAATTAATGAAAATACTAAAGGAACTCTTAAACAAATAAATGAAAAAATCCATATAATAATAATAATAATATTACATAAAATAAAATAAATATTTTATATTACTTCAGAAAATTCACTGGTATCTAAATACAAGTCAAAAATAAATGTGATGACTTTGTAGTGTAAAATTTAGCTAAAGCATATAACTCAATTACCTTGGTCCACAAAAAGTTACTATCTGCTTATATTTGTTACACCTCTTCATTAAAATTCTTGAAAACTTTAGAGCTATATACACTAGGTGCCAGAATAAGTTTCAGTGCACCTGATAAAATACAAATCTTCATTCACTGGAGGACACTGAAATTTTGTACTATTATTTCTTATAAAAACCAAGAAAATTAACTCTACTTTTCCTTGACAAAATTTATTTATTTCAGCACCTAGAGCAAATTTACTACAAGTCTTTCAGTTTAGTAGATCTTACTTAATATTGACCATTTTTAAAATACAAGCCATTCACAAAGAATTCCTAAAGAAGATCAGTGAATTCAATATTAAAATTTTAACAAAATTTTAACTTTTTATAGTCTGTTACATGTGTAGAGAAGAGAAAAAACAAGCATGTTTAATCAAGAATCTCTCAAAGAAAAGACCGAAAAAGAAAATCAAGTATTCGAATACTAGTAAATTAATCCTAAGGTTATAATCTGGATTGGGCCATCAAGTCTAAAAACTCTCTATAATTACCAAAGTCATCACATATTCATATCACAAATCTAGTAGATACCCAGTTGCTCCAAAATGAAAGGAGCATCAATAAATATGATATCAGGTTCTTCCATTTCTACAGGTTGAATCACTTCCACACTCTCCCAATCATCCATATCAACTGAAATGTATCTATCTACACGATCATATATACATAAATGAGGCATCTGTTCCTTGAGCTGTTTTAATGCTTCCTGGTCCACATTTTTGCAGTAATTTACACTGAATAACCTCAAATTTTTCAGTCGGGAGGGTATAAGACCAATAGGCAAGCCACTAATATCACAGAAGTCTAGTTTTAAAACCTGTAATTCAGTGAACCTAGTAATCAACTCCATGCTTTTCTCAGAGAGCTTGATACAACATTTTAAATTTAAATATTTCAAATGCTTACATTTGCTTATATGAACTACACCCTTATCTGTAATATTAGAACCATAAAGATTAACTTTCTGCAAATCTTTCAAAGTATGAAAATTTTCCACACTGTCATCAGTCAGACTACTGCATTCTTTAATGCAGAGGTGTTTAAGACGAGGACAATTCTTCACAATTACTTCAGCAAGTCTGTCCTCATAATTTTCATAGTAACTAATATGTAATTCCACAAGTTGCATCATTGCTTTTTTATTGAAGATACTGATTACATAATTGATATTTGCATTATTTAGGAAACACAGTGTCAAAGAAGTTACCGTCTTTAAACTTCGTAAAGACTCGAATCCAGCTTCAATATTAGTATCACAATATGAATCTACATGCAAAGTTTTGAGAGTCTGACAAATTGGCAAAAGGGGAAGGGTACATTTACCCTCCTCACTACTCCACCTCACACATAATGTGTGCAGTTGGTTCTTCTTTTTCTGTAATAGATATTCCAGATCATCATTGGTATGCATTTTATCTTTCAAATCTATTGATTGCAAGGCAGGACATCCTTCTGCCAATGGTCTTAAAAACACTGGGTTGTCAGGATCAGCCCAACCTCCAACATCCAAAACACGAAGATTAGTGAACTGTCCAATAATTTCAGCTTGGTCTTTTCTACTTAACACTCCATTAGGAATACTCAAATGTTCTATGTTAGGACATTTTTGAACAATCCTTTCCAATAAACTTGTGCTTAATCTTTGGTAATTGTTAAATTCTAACCTTTTTAAATTAGGGCAACTTTCCATGAAAGTATTTAAAACAGTTGATCGGACACCTCTCTGACTAAGTATCAGAGTTTGTAGTTTAGGAGTTTGCTGCAAAACACTTGCAATTTGGCCATCACTTTCTCGCCAGCTGGGGCTATAAGCAAGATGCCTCCAGAGCTGTGCATCGTGAGTAACTTCTTGCCATCGACTTGTTACATACTGTACTGAATGTACCAACTCTTCAAACGTGAGGTAAGAAAATATTTCAACCAATATTTCATCTGGAAGATCATCGATTCCTTTCTGAGGCCCCATTCTTGCTGCAACAAACAAAATATTTCAGTGCACAGGAAGGCAAAATGTTTCACGGATCATGTATTTAAAAGGTTTTATCACACTAATAATTATCTATAGAAAGATTTAATTCGATTAGGATTAACTTCAAGCTGACAGAAGCAAATGTCGACAATTTCACCGACATAAGAGATGAATATAATTTGACACATACCTGCCACTTAAATAATCATTAGGAGGGGATGTTGAAGTTATCGCAACATACTGTTTCGTAATTAATATGCAATATACAGCTTTGGTGATGACATGATAACTAATTCGCGTACTTCATTCACCGACTCAAATTTTCTCAAAATTAAAGGTAACATATAAAATACAATTCAGATATACACACTACATGTGAAACAGAGACACGAAACACTCTCTTCAATTTGAAACATTGTTCAACATCAGCAATTCAACCAAACGTTACATTCCCTTCTGAAACACAATCCCTCTAAGCTCGTGATTCATCCGCAATTTGCGACGCTTCTCTACTGTCTTTTGTCTTTGAAGTTTGATGTTTCTCATCATGGACATCGAAATACCGACCAATCGAAATCATTTCACAATAGGGCTAAAATCAACAAAATTGATTGTAAGTAATTACGTATGTTCAATTTTGTTTTATTGAAGATGATGTTCCAAGACGTTCGGTTAAAAGAAGCAAGTAACAAGTAACACAGTTGTTTTTCGCTACGTTGGTACGACACACTTCTAATAATAATGAGAGGTAGAGGACTTGATGGAAGGGATACACAAATTAACCTTTCGAAAAAATGAAAATCAAGTAATCAAGAAATGGATCATTGATGTGGTACATAAAGGAAACGAAGGCAATATTGCAAATATAAAGAACGAAATTAGTTCCTCGGACGTTAAGTAGATATTGTTTAACATTTTAATTATTACACCTTATTAACAAGACCAGATTTTGTCGATGGGAGGAGGTACGACCGTCGTAGAGTATTGAATATTTAACACCAATAATTCGCATTATGACATTATTGTTTTATTGATATGTTGTGATGACACAACATATTATTTCCTTTTCCCAACAATTAACGATTGCCCGCTTGACACAATTATATAAAATTCAGAATTATAATACACTAATTTTTAACTACTAAGTAGGGGGGGGGATATAAGTAATACGCAGTATTTTCATATTTTAAATTATGTTAATATTCTAGCAAACGCTTTCTCT